>LPNX011155816.1:0-103956 GCA_001517045.1 Pseudotsuga menziesii
ATATATATATATATATGTTATTGCTACTGCAGGTTGCAATTCTGATCCCTCATCCTTTGGTTAACCAGCTGGAAAGTGCCATTTTTTCTAGGTTTTTTTATCAGATATCCAAGATCTCTAAGGATGACACTGCCTGAGAATGACACTATTTGAGGACGGGACTGGGTTTTTATCAGATATCCGAGATTTACAGCTTGAGGTTAGTGTTCATTTCTAATTTGTTTTGACATGCCGGCTTGGATCTCTGTTACTCGTGTGGATAGGTATCAACCCAAGTATACCTAACTCCTCGCCCTATGCCACCATATTGCGGGGTCTTGATGCCCCACCAAATCCAACCTGTTAGAGAAACTCTGCCAATCAATGCTTTTGAAAATAATTTTTTTCTTCTTGATGATAGATTACTCCATGTTTTAAACATATTTCAGTATGATGTCTTGATGTTGTCCAGATATACCTGCAACAATGAAAGACGTGGCAAGATCTTTTCGTACTTGCATGTTTGAACCTTTTGTGTTTTTCATGATTTCATCTTGGTCTGGGTTGCTTTGTTTACACAACTTGCATATTTGAAACTTTTGTGCTTTTTATTATTTCATCTTGGTCTTGGTTGCTTGGGTTTAGTCATACATAGTAGTAGTGTTTGTAAAGCAGGACTTCTAACTGCCACAATGGTTTATGATATTGTTTAATATATTTTGCAGGTGTATGAGTTTGTAAAGTTAGTTGAGTTGTATTATACTAGTAGCCATGGTATGGACATTATGGGACCAACCAAAAGTTCAAACGGTTCTAAGGAAAACTGTACCAAGACAAGAAACAAGAAAGTAAGTGCAACATGAAATGGAGATTCTAAAATGGTTGTCTAAAGCCTTGCTTATTTTAAGTAGGGATTTTGTCACTGGCTATCTAACCATCTTAATTTATTACATCGGGTTGAGAATATCCAGTCTTTTCATTTTTTGGGGTTTGTTACTTTTAACCATCAAGGATGGGGAAAAAGTTAGAGAATGAATGCCACAGTGTTGGAGTACTCAACTCATCTATTATATTTTGTGGTGTTGGTGCATTTGTACTTTATTTCCATAAAAATAGATATAATATGCATTAATGTCCATCTTACCAAGGAGTAGATATAATCTGCATTAATTTCCATCTTACGAAGGAGTATAGAAGGTGGATATTTTACAGATGCTTTTGGTGATTTGTTATTCACTTTCAAGTTTCAAGTGGTATTTTTTGTCTCTTAGGGTGGTTTTTTTCTCTACCAACCTGCTGGTGAGTTATTACCAATGATAGACAAGGTATGAAGAAATTTGATTTTATGTTTCTTTATATTCATTATAGAAAGGCAACATGGAAAGGTCACTTGAAGATAGATGCCCATTTTTATTCTCATCATCATAGTGCGTGTTAGCGTTCTTCCATTTTCCATGGGAAGGTATTTAGTATAATCAGAGTGACTAAACCCTTCGTATTCCAACTTTTTCAAAGTGTTGTGTGGAAAGGGATTGTGTTTGTTTTATAAATAGTCGGAACTCCAACCAAATATCAGGTGAATGAAATACATAGGAAAATGAGCTTGCCAATAGTGTGGGTGCTTAAACAGTATTGGGGTTCATTTGCACCCTTATTTTCCCATTGAGATTTTGTGTATTAGAACTTTTGTTAGGATTGTTGTTGGTTAGTATTGATTGGACTGCACCTCTTATTGTGCAGGTTTTTGCATTGTTGGTCGAAAAGACGAAGAGAATCAATGGAGCCAGGTTGAAAATCACAAATTTTGTGTTTTTGTGCATTATGGTCGTGTTGAAGAGAAGGTGAGTTATGTATGCAGGGGGGAAGTAGTCGGAAGCCTGCTTCATGTTGTTCTTGTAATTTAATCTCTTGATACAAACCTTTGTTTCATTTTTTATGTATCTACTGTTTAGTTAAATAATTTCATTTATATGTATAGCCATGTAGGTATGTACAGGTCATCATTTCCAGATCCAAATTCTTAGGTTTCTGACCTTTCAGAGTTTGTGGCTTATGTACTTTGTCTTTGTTTAGATTCATTTCAAGCCTCTGTCAAAATTTCTTGTGCCATTTCTAGGCTAGATTATGCTGGAATTAATTCCAATGGAACACTTAAATCATTAGTTTTGTCAAATTAATATTAAACCCATTTGAATACTTAGCTTTTATGCATTTGTTTTGGAGCAAAGTTGGGAAGCACTTGTAGACCAAGCAACAAGTGTAATTAAAGAGTATCCTCAATTGCAACTGACACAAGGAAGGAAGGTAATCCTTTTAGATATTGCTATGTTTTAGTTTCATCAAATCACCATTAGTGACTTACTAAGAAATGTCATATGGTTTGAAGACTTATTGAGGAGATTCCTCTATGTAGGTCTTCAAGTGTTCGTCCTATAATTAAAGGGACAAAGGAAAGGCCCTTGAATATGTACTAGAGTCACTTGGTAAGTTTTCCTTTTTCAGCAACTACTGATACCTTACGATCATTTGCATTCAATTTATGTCTTTAGATGTTGATCTTGCCCGGTTTCTTGTGAAATTGCATTAGACAGATCAAAAGAAATGTGGACTGTTATTTCTGCTTGTCAGTATTTTTCTTATATAGAAACCTGTAGTCGTCCATTTCTTCTCTAACATCACTGAATGATTGCAGGATTAGCAAATCGTAGTGATGTATTGCCTCTGTATATAGGAGATGATTGTACAGATGAAGATGCATTTAAGGTTAGCAATCTGTGCCATGGAATTATGAGCTCGAAGCCTATGTTCTAATCTTTTCATGTGTCATGCTATATTTTTAGGTTGCATCTTGATCATTTTCAAGGGGTTCCATGCATGCAGTTATCATTGTCCTGAAGAGCCTTTTTGATATATTAGGTACTGCATGACAGAGGTCAAGGGTATGGGATTCTTGTCTCCATTATCCCCAAAGAAACAAATGCAACATATTCACTTAAAAAACCATTTGAGGTATGTAAAAATTATTTGGGAAGAGAACGGGACGTAATTTTGTTTGTCCATAAATTATGATGTTGTCTACTAGATGCCAGTCCAGCAATGCATATGGACGTTTTCTACAATTGATATTTTTTTACAAGATTTTGGGTGGATATCTTCTGTCTTCCACGGGATGAAATTTTTGGAACACCTCGTGAAGTGGAAGCGGGATACTTCAGAGGGTATGTTGTCTAAGGTGTAAATGGGAATTCGGGATTTGGCATATGGTGATGCTCAGGTTTTGGAATGTGCAATGTGCATAGAGATGCCAGTAATGAAGGGTGGTTTACAGCCTTTTAACTGATCACATATCTATATGTAATATTCCATCATTTTGTCTTTCGAAGAAATTTTTTTGATAAATCTGTGCCTAATTGTCTATGTAATTGAGCAAGGCTCCAATTGCATGGGCATGATAAAGTTATGGTGATTTTTATATCACTTGAGATAATAAATTCATAAATGTTAAGAAAATAGACTCTAATCTACATTAATGTACATCTTACCAAGAAGTGTAAAAGGTAGATATTTTACAGATTATTTTGGTGATTTGTTATTCACTTTCAAGTTTCAACTGGTAATTTTTTTTGTCTCTCAGGGTGGTGTTGTTCTCTACCAGCCTGCCAGCGAGTTCTTACCAATGATAGACAAGGTATGAATAAATTCCATTTTATGTTGCTTTATATTCATTATAGACTCCATATTGCTGGGTCTTGATGCCCCCACCAAATCCGAGCTATTAGAGAAACTTCGTCACACAATGTTTTTTATAATATAGAGGAGGATTCAACAGGTGCTTTCATTCGACCAAACTGAATATGAATTTAGAACCACGTCGTGTGCAGTCTTGAACAATTTTGTTGTAATTTTTATAGTTTCCACCCATATCCATGCATGAATCCAGGCTTTCTAAAGTTCACTTTGAAAATAAATTTTTGCTTCTTAATGACATATTACTCCATGTTTCAACCATATTTCATTCTTTCTTGGTGCTATCCATAGATGTGTGCAACAGTTAGAGACGTGGCAAGATATTTTCCTACTTGCATGTTTGAATATTTTGTGTTTTTCATGATTTCATCTTTGTCTTGGTTGCTTTGTTTACGCAACTTGCATATTTGAAGCTTTTGTGCTTTTTCGTGATTTAATCTTGGTCTTCGTTTCTTAGGTTTAGTCATACATAGTAGTAGTGTTTGTAAAGAAGGAACTCTAACTGGCACAATGGTTTATGGTATTGTTTAATATATTTTGCAGGTGTATGAGTTTGTAAAGTTAGTTGAGTTGTAATATGCTAGTATCCATGGTATGGACATTATGGGACCAGCCAAAAGTTCCAACAGTTTTAAGGAAAACTGTAACAAGAAAACAAACAAGAAAGTTAGTGCAACATGAAATGGAGATTCTAAAATGGTTGTCTAAACCCTTGCTTATTTTTAGTATGGATTTTTTCATTGGTCTATTTGACCATCTTAATTTATTACATCGGGTTGAGAATATCTAGTCTTTTCATTTCTTGGGGTTTTGTTACTTTTAACCATCAAGGATGGGGCAAAAGTTAGAGAATGAATTCCACGGTGTTGGCATACTAAACTCATCTATTATATTTTGTGGTGCTGGTGCATTTGTACTTTATTTCCACAAAAATAGATATAATCTACATTAATGTACATCCTACCGAGTGTAAAAGGTAGATATTTTACATATGCTTTTGGTGATTTGTTATTCACTTTCAAGTTTCAAGTGGTATTTTTTGTCTCTCAGCGTGTTGTTGTTCTCTACCAGCCTGCCAGTCAGTTCCTACCAATGATAGACAAGGTATGAAGAAATTCCATTTTATGTTGCTTTATATTCATTATAGAAAGGGAACATGGAAAGGTCACTTGAAGATAGATGCCCATTTTTATTCTCATCATCATACTTTGTGTTAACGTTCTTCCTTTTTCCATGGGAAGTTATTTAGTATAATCAGAGTGATTGAACCCTTCGTATTCCAACTTTTTCAAAGCGTTGTGTGGAAAGGGCTTGATTTTGTTTTATAGTTAGTCGAAAGTCCAACCAAATATCAGATGAATTAAATACATAGGAAAATGAGCTTGCCAATAGTGTGGGTTCTTAAACCGTATTGGGGTTCATTTGCATCCCTATTTTCCCATTGAGATATTGTGTATTAGAACTTTTGTTATCATTGTTGTTGGTTAGTATTGATTGGATTACACCTCTTGTTGTGTAGGTTTCTGCATTGCTGGTGGACAAGACGAAGAGAATCAGTGGAGCCATGGTTGAAAATCACAAATTTTGTGTTTCTGTCCATTATCGTCGTGTTGAAGAGAAGGTGAGTTATGTATTGACATGCAGGGGGGAAGTAGTCGGAAGCCTGCTTCATGTTGTTCTTGTAATTTAATCTCTTGATACCAAAATTTTGTTTAATTTTTGATGTATTTACTATTTAGTTAAATAATTTCGTTGATATGTATATCCCTATGGGTATGTACAGGTCATCATTGCCATATACAAATTCTTACGTTTCTGACATTTCAGAGTTTGTGGCTTATGTACTTTGTCTTTGTTTAGATCCATTTCAATCCTTTGTCGAAATTTCCTGTGGCATTTCTAGGCCTGATTATGCTGGAATTAATTCCAATGGAACACTTAAATAATTAGTTTTGTCAAATTAATATTAAACCCATTTGAATACTTAGCTTTTATGCATTTGTTTTGGAGCAGAGTTGGGAAGCACTTGCAGACCAAGTAACAAGTGTAATTAAATAGTATCCTCAATTGTGACTGACACAAGGAAGGAAGGTGAGCCTTGCAGATATTGATATGTTTTAGTTTTCATCAAAACACTATTAGTGACTTACTAAGAACTATCATAGGGTTTGAATACTTACTGAGGAGATTGCTTTATGTAGGTCTTTGAGGTTTGTCCTATAATTAAACGGGACAAAGGAAATGCCCTTGAATATTTACTAGTGTCACTTGGTAAGTTTTCCTTTTTCAGCAACTACTGATACCTTACAATCATTTGCATTCAATTTATGTCTTTAGATGTTGGTCTTGCCCGTTTTCTTGTGGCATTGCATTAGACAGGTCAAAAGAAATGTGGACTGTTATTTCTGCTTGTCAGGTTTTTTCTTATATAGAAACCTATAGCCATCCATTTCTTCTCTAACATCACTGAATGATTGCGGGATTAGCAAAACGTAATGATGTACTGCCTCTATATATAGGAAATGATCGTACATATGAAGATGCATTTAAGGTTAGTAATATGTGCGATGGAATTATGAGATCGAAGCCTATGTTCTAATTTGTTCATGTATCATGCTATATTTTTATGTTGCATCTTGGTCATTTTCAAGGGGTTCCATGCATGCAGTTATCATTGTCCTGAAGAGTCTTTTTGATATATTAGGTACTGTGGGACAGAAGTCAAGGGTATGGGATTCTCTTCTCCACTGTCCCCAAAGAAACAAATGCAACATATTCACTTAAAAAACCATATGAGGTATGTAAAAATGATTTGGGAAGAGAACACAACATAATTTTGTCTGTCCATAAATTATGATGTTGTCTATTGAATGCCAGTCTAGAAATCCATATGGACATTTTCTACAATTGATATTTTTTTACAAAATTTTGGGTGGATATCTTCTCTCTTCCAGGTTATGAAATTTTTGGAATGCCTCGTGAAGTGGAAGCAGGATATTTCAGAGGGTTCGTTGTCTAAAGTGTACACGGGCATTTGGGATTTGGCATATGGTGATGCTCAGGTTTTGGAATGTACGATGTGCATAGTGATGCCAGTAATGAAGGGTGGTTTAAAGCCTTTTAATTGATCACATATCTATATGTAATACACTATCATTTTGTATTTCAAAGAAATTTTTTTTATAAATCTGTGCCTAATTGTCTTTGTAATTGAGCAATGCTCCAATTGCATGGGCATGATAAAGTTATGGTGATTTTTATATCACCAGTTTCTATTTTGAGATAATAAAGTCATAAATATTAAGAAAAGGGGAAAAATGAAAAAAAAAATTGCATCCCCATTTGCTAGAGCAATGGTTGTGCTTATTTTTGTCTCGGAATTGTTCAATAATGCCAATGGTGATTTTTAAGGTAAAATTTGAAGAGCTCTACTCATGCAAAATTAAGGCATTGGAATCAAAGAGAGAACACTAAGTTCACCATTTTAATTGTCACAAGGATGATGAAGTTGGTGATTTTTAAGGTAAAATTTGAAGAGCTCTACTCATGAAAAATTAAGGCATTGGAATCAAAGAGAGAACACTAAGCTCACCATTTTAACTGTCACAAGGATGATGAAGTTGATTTCATTAGAAGACACACCGAGTAGTAAGTACTAGTAATATATATCTCTTCCTTGTTAATTTTATTAGAAATATCTTACTATTCTTTGAATTGTCTTCCTATGAGAATATTTATGCTGATTAGAGTAGGATTTTAACAAATGCTTTTAAGGGTATTTCAATAATCACTAGGGAGATGATAACAATTATTTATTCAAATTTAGCTTGACACACCCTTGGGAGAGACCATCAAACATCATAAAATGGATTTTTTGCAGGTTGGATCTCTGTAGTTAAAACTTTTGAGTTTGTAATTTAAAATTTCTTCTACACACAACATTAACTGTATGCTATCTATGCTACAATATATGAGCCTCCAAGGGCCACCAGATCCTTTTGTAGTAATTGCATTCATTATGACTAGCAGTCCTATTTTATTTCTACTTTATCCTTCTACATACACAGACCAAACTTTGAAATATACCATCTCTATTTCTAGACAAGACATTAGCATCCTACCCTTATTATAAATATGAAGAAAATATAACACAGGGAACCAGACTTACTGTTTGGATGGGTACTCCAAATACCGGCATTCATATTCTTCTAGTGTTCCACGGGGATTCGCCCCCCATGTAGGGAGCACCCCTCCCCCCCCCACCTTGCTCCCCACGCCCAGGGGCTTGGGGGCTCCTCCTGAAACGTTTCCCCTCATCCCCCTATTTTGAATTACGCACCGGTGAAGTGGGGGCCTTCGAGGTGCTCCAGCAATAATGGTAATGTTAAATTATTAAAGTAAAAGGACAGAGAATTAAATATAAGGAAAATGAATTGTTTCAGGATGTTTGATAGTGGTTCCAACCCCATCGAAGTTCATATGCAAAAAGTAGAATTTTAGATCCCATTCAGAATTCAACAGACTTAACAGTTTTCATGATTTCAGGATTGCAACGTTTCCATTGGATTTTATCATGTATGAGGTTAATGGATTGTCATTTAATCAAGCACACCAACCTCTCTATGTAAATTTATGTTGGTGGTGCTGATTGTTAAACTCCTCTATCATGACCTTAATCAAAATGTACCCTTTCGTCAAGCAAAATCACTTATTAAGCATGAATTTTTTTAATTTTGTTTTTTGATTCTACCTTATTTTAATGCTTGGTTTAGGAAGTTTCATTAAAATTATAGGGTGTTGAGTAATGTCCTTTGAAGATCAAATTCGAGATTCAAGGTAGAGGCAAGGGATAAAAACCTAGAGAAGGCATGCATAGGGTGCTATTGATGAATATGATCCCAATATAGGATTAATAGTTCACTATTGCATAATTGTATGTTGGACTTAAAGAACTCAAATAATGTGATTCCCACTGGAATCATGAAGAAATAAGGTCCTCTGGTCGTACTTCCTCATTACAGCATCTATGCCATGGATTTACACAATGTTGAAGTATGTTGAATCATTGAAGAATTAGACTATATTTATCAGAAGCAACTTAAACTATATTTATACAGGATGAAATGTTATTACCGAGATCCAGTACCCCTGAATTTCCCTAAAATTTGGGGGTGGTCTGGACCCATCCCCAAAGTGCATTTCCCCATTCCCATGCTCCCACCTCCCAGAAACTTGGGGAACATTGTATTCTTCTGCTCCTCGATATTGTTGATCACACTAAGCCTATTATCTTACTGAACTTCATTCAGCATTAACTCCTGCACAAGTTTTTTTCCAACTGGTTTCCCTATTCAAGTTTTTGTTACCCTCTAGTAGTTTCTACCACTTCCTTCCCATTCTCAATATATGAAGTAGCACCTAAATCATACAACATGTTTGATGTGTAACACCCCCTGTTATGCCCCTGAGATTAATTCGCAACACAGGTCAGCATTTCTTAACCTGCTCTACCGACAGGTCCTTCCTGTCATTGCATTTGATGTCCCGACATTTAGATCCATATTCATTAGGTTCGGTATCTTTTATGAGTCGTTCATAAATTCTTCATCAGGTTCAACAGTCGTCTTTGCCATATTTGCAGAGAACAAAAAAACATACAAAGGTTTATTGGTTTTCCTTCCTCTCATCCATCCTTCATTAAACATGAAAAGTAACATTTAATTAGTTGAAGCTTTCAGTACAGAGATAATATGTCGTTGATTGTTATGAACCTTGCTTTGTATAAATAATCTTGGCACTTTTTATCCATCTGATTATACAATGTTATTAGGGTGAATAAGTAAGAACATTCTGGCACATGGCTGCGAACTGGAACCCACAGAGGTTAGGGAATCACCAAGTAATAGATCCATTTTATGCTTATGAATATATCTCCCTATGTCTATTTTTGCATGAACTCCATGGCCCAAAGATTGTAGACGAATCAATCCCTGCATCTTTCTTTAGCAACTTCTCAGGTTTGTTTGTTGATTAGGTTGAGTTTCTTAAGATGTATGTGCAAATTATGATTACTTTTAAAAATATTGTATTTCGGTTTATATAATTTGATGTTAGAAGGTTATTTTTACTTTGGTAATGTTCATGCAAAGAGTTTTATTAATGTATATATAATTAATGTTTTTTAAAATTATGTTAATTCAAATATATTTATGAGTAAAAAATCAGATAGGAATGTTTTTTATTATTTTGTAGATAATAATAATAAAAAAGTTATACATTGTAAGTATTCTTAATGAGAGCTCATTAAATTAATTGAGCACAAAATAGGTTAATTTTTAAAGATACATTTAAATTTGAACAGACTATTATTTGGTCGACATTAATGTCTTCTTATGTATTAAAACCTAGACTTGTCTCATAATCAACCATACATATTTAATCAATAATAAAGGTCATTAAATCATCGCTCGTGCCAATTATTAAATAATATTTTCCAATTACAAAAAAATATGATAAGAAAATTGACTATCAATATCTTAGAAACACTATTTTATAACATATCAATAAAACATGAAAATTTACTAGAATTCATAGTATTATGCCACCTAGTAATGGCATTAGTAGATTTAATTGCAACCATGTTGATTTTATGCTTTTTTAAGATCCAATGTTGAACCTAACATCTTTTCTTTGTATGGATGTGAAACAATTTATAATCTTGCTTGCAGTGTGTCCATACCATGAAGTCATATAGCTATATACTTTATATTCTTTACATTTTGCTTGATAAGGTTGTAGTCATGAAGCTCTTTGGTTAAGTTTCTCTCCATTGCATGACCTGTGCAGAGTTTGTACTTATATTAGTTTTGTCCCTTCCAAGACACAATGAGAGTGTGGGCCGTTGAAAAGCCCATAATTACTTTTGATGATTCCCATGTACCAAATAGTGACAGTTTACTTATCATGTTCAAAAGTGGTTCAAAAAATTTTACAAGATCATAATAATTAGGACAATACTTCAATATTACAAAAAAATGATGCACTTAAATTTATAATGTGAAGGAGGCACTATTGGAGTCGATGGATCCCCATACCTGTAAAGTTTCTCAAAAAACACTATTGTGAACAACTTTAGGCTTAGTTGGCTTCCTTTTTTAGTGGAACTTTCGCTAGCCCTAAAGTGTTGATGCCATTCTAGTCGGTAGGGGGGATGGTTCTTCCCACATTCCCTACAAAAGTAGGGATGAAAATGGATGCTTTAGCAAGAATGGATAACTTGCATAATGTTGAGACCCTAATGGGGTTATATAAGTGGCCAAATTTGTATGAAAATAGGGTATCCGTGGGGCTGGTATTTTTTTGAACATCAATGATGAGTATCATTAAAAGCTTAAATTGAACTATGGTAAAGGCACAAACACTAAAGTTGAGCTTTCAGCTCTTTGGTGTCTTGCCAAATTTTCCTCTATACTGAGAATTGATACCATGAATGTTTGTGGGGATTCCATGGTCATTGTGAATTGGGCTAAAAAGCTTGGATCTCTACAAGTCCTATTGTTAGAATTATATACTTCAATGATGGTTATATTAGATCTTCAAACAATTTTCATTATATCACAATAACCATATGCAATAGGATCACTGAAAGAAGGACAAGCACATCATAAAAGAGACACAAAATTTTATCCTATGGGAAACCCTTAAAGAGAATAAAACCCAACAAAATTCTTTAGTATAAATTCATTTGTAAGTACAATGTATTCTAGTACAACCCAAGAGCTAAATGCTCTTCCACAAAGATACCAAGAATAAGATAAGATAGAAACCCCAAGAATAAGATATCTTCACAATGCAGCTACTCTTCCTTCTCTAGCGAACTTGTTCATCTTTCTCTAGTGAATATGCTTAAGCGCTTGATGTGTCTAAATGAGAGGTGTACCCTCTCTATTTATACTTTCCAAGTGTTTTTTCCTTATGGGTTGTCAACTTCACTCGACTGACTTGATTAGGGTACAATATGATATGTTCTTTTTGGATTCTTTTGGGTCAACTTAACTAATAGGGTTCACAATTAATCTTTTAATGCTTTTACATGATAAAATACGATGTGAATATCTTTCGAAGGAAGTACAATAATACATCAAGATTATAAGAAGAATATCTTTTGAAGTTGTCTGCTTCTATTAGTTTACCGGTTTGTCAAGATTTAGGTCCCCACATGTACACTAAACCATTAAGGGATGAGATAACAAGTGGAGTCTCCTGTAGTTGTGTTTCACTGACACGTTCAAGTTGTGACTCATGAGTCTACATGTTCTTTTGTTGATGATGTGATTCATGTTATTTGACTAATGTTGTTGTTCCTCTATTTTTACAATATTTTATAAATTAGTGAAAGATTGGTGAGTTTTTACAATTTTTTTATAATGGAGTGAAATATTCGCAAAGATTTTACAATATCTTATAAATAAGTGAAAGAATCGCCAATATTTTACAACATTATATAATAAAATGAAATATTCGCTAGGATTTTACAACATTATATAATAAAAAGAAAGATTCACCAAAAATTTTATATATACATATTATTTTATTGATAAAATCACCTTCAAATTTTCCTATATATCGGAGAGATTCGCCCATTTTTTATACATATAAATCTAGGGGGGTTTCTTAAAATCATCCCTGATCCTAGGACTGTGCATGTGAACCTCTCCATCTTCTTTCGATCTTCTGAATGTTGCTTTTGTCTCTTCTTTCTGGAGGAGGAATGGAATGATCCATTTTGATTATCAGTGGGCCAAATTGTGGATCAATCTTCATCATCAAGTAGCATCTCTCTGAAAGTTTGTTGCACCACTCTATAGGTAGAAAAGCTATGTGAGAGAGTGCAACATGTTCATTCTGATACTGGGACCTCGTTCTTCTTCTATCATATGGATCCCCAACAACATTTATAGCTGTTTCAATGAGATTTTTAGCCCATTTAGGCTTCTGATTTGGAATAGGAGATGGATCTAGATCTAGATCATCTTGAGGTACAATATCAATATCAAGATCATGTCGATCTTGTTCCCCATATTCAGAAACTGAAATATTAGACAACATATCATTATCTGCAAATGGAGGTGAAAGAGAGTTTTTACTTCCCTTACGAATGGCTACAGAGATTGTATTGGAGCTGAGTATGGCAAAAAGTGTGAGAATTCATATGCCTTGGAGGCATGGTTTACAACACCTTTCGCTATAATATTCCCAGTTGAGATATCTGAGATCTCCACTGAGTTAAGACCAAATACAACTTGCTTTGGTGAGGCAGTATGTGTTATCTGATAAACGGATAACAAATTTGTTGCAAGAGAGGGAACATAGAGTACATTTTTTAACTCTCCATGCTGGATTTTAATAGAACCTCTCCCAACAACTGGATCTGTGAATTATCCCCCGTATGAATTCTAGGTCCTCCTGAGAGATCCGAAGTAGTGAAGGATTCTTTGGAGGAAACCATGTGGTTGGAGGCTCTTGAATCAATCATATATGCCTCTGACTGGATGAAGTCTTCTTTCAAATCATGGAACCTCTCATATTCTTCAGTTTTCTCTCCAACTTCAGACATCTATGCACCTTGTGGAAGGGAAGTATTGGTATGTTCAAGGAGTTTTTTCAACTATTCAATGGTCTTCTTCATGCACTGACTCTCTGGATGAAAGTCTCTCATACACTAGGGAAATTTATCCTTCTTGGATTTCTTCTTTTTCTTGGAACTTTAGGCTCCATCATAATATTTTTTATTCTCCTTTGGCTTCGAACTTAGTGTTTTTGGTCTCCTTCCCTTTGTGCTTCCCTCTTGATTGCGGATTGTTTGAGTCTGCTACTAAGAGTGCTTGATTTTTGGAGGTTTAAATCACTCCCGTTTGAACCAATTTGTCTTGCTCTTGTATCAAGGACTCAAAAAAAGCATCTAGACAAGGCATCTTCCAATTCGGAATGGAAACTCTTCCCAAATGGAATGTAGATACAAAGACTAACAAATCTGAACCAAGCTTACTCAGCGGTGACAACACAAGATGCTCATCTTTCCTCTCTTTTCCACATTGGTTGCATCGTAGTACTAATGCTTTGTACTTCGAAAAGAATTGATGAATAGTATCAAAACTATTGGGACATAGTGCAATGAGCTCATTCTCCAGAATATGCCCTCAAATCTCATCTTCTTTTCCAAACAAATATTCGAGATTTTCCCAAGCTTCCTTCAGAGTCTTGAGTCCCTCAAGATGGAACAAAATATCCCTGGAGATGTGGATGCTCATGAAGCCGAAAGCTTCATCAAGCCGATTCAGAAACTTGCTCTTCTCAACATATTGTTGGGCCTCAGCTTCTCTTCCCATTGTCATCCTAAACATGCCTTTGTTGCGCAATGCTACCTACACATATTCCCTCCAATCAATGTAATTGAAGAGTGTAAGGATTCTAGGTACAAGAGCTAAAGAATTCTCCATTTTTCTGTATGTTGAACAGTCAATTCTTCAAGAAGCTATTTAGATACCTTCAAAGAACACTGCAAAAACAATTCAATTCACAATCATATGTCAATTCAAGCCTTTCCACCTCGACATGTGCACTTGCTTAGAGTATGTCACGCCTGCAGAGACTTCTCTCGATAGAATCCAAAGTTAGCAAGGCAATAATTGCAGGAATTATGTGGAAACTTAACTGCTTCAAGTGCACAATGGAGGTCGGACAAGGTTTGCTGCTAGCCTGAACAAGGCTCTTATACCATGTTAAATTTTTGAACCATTGATCTACATGCAAATATGAAATTTGTAGGAAGGGAATTATGCAAGGGAATAATCAAAGAGAATGTACATTGAACATGAAATTCATGCCACAAATTTCAGATAAATCGGACAAGAATTGCTTAGATTTAATCACAACATTAATCTTCATTCATTAATCAATAATACAATGATTATGCAATAAATAGAATTTGAATGCTAAAGATAGGATTCAAATCTATCAGTTCTAACTGACCGATTAGCTAACTCGGTGTGTCTAAATCATTGATGGAGCTCACTAGTTTAACTCCAGATGTCTAAATCAATCTACAATCAGTTAGCTGATGAGGTAGGTGGATAAAAGACGCCACACTCCCTGCATTGCATGCAAAATTGGAGCTAGGATAACTGAAAGTGATCTAACTGATTGTAACTAGAGGATAACTCAACATAACTGCTTACCTACCACAACCAACTGATGGAGGTTGTTGGTGGCACTCAAAGTGGGCTCCTATAATGTAGGTATTGGTCCCAGAGGCACATAAACTCATGCAATAAGTGGAAGATAACCCCTAGGTGTGTCCCCCATATTCTAGCTAAGTGATAATGACTTCCTAAGTTAGGAAAAAAGACCAAATAGACTATATTGGACAAATGAGGATTAATTAATCCTAACACCATTTGTATCCAAGTTTCATTAACTTTTTTATCTTTGATTAATTTGATTATATATATATATATATATATATATATATATATATATCGTTGGTTTTGAACTTTTGGTTAGGGCTAACATTATAAAAAGTTTATCTACTTAATATTTTATTAAAATTCCACGTGTCAACTGCACATTGAGCATGAATTTACACTTCTCTCTCATACTGTGGTGTATAAAGAACCTCTCAACCTACTTCTTTCATTAACAAAGAAAATTTAGCTAAGAATTGCTTATGTACCTCTTACTTCTATAATTAACAAAATATAAACAAATATCCAACTTAAAAATAACAAAACTACTTGCATATTGGGATCATCATCCCTCTTACATTCCAAGAAAGAAGAGAAATATTCATTGTTGAAGTTATAGGGGTTATCGAGGTACTTAATCTATTGCTTAATGCTACATTACCCAAGGAAGAGACACCCTAGTCTTAGGAACATGCCACAATTTCCTTGAATGACTTTGCACAAGGGTGAGACCCATTACTTTACTAGGCTTGTCCAAAGGAGTAGGGGTTGAAGTCCCCTTCCTCTTGTTGGACTTAACCTACCAACCTTCATCAAAAACCATACCTTTAGCCTAATTATCAACGCTTGCATAGGTAACGATCATAACCCTTTGTCCCCATGAGCTATGAATAGGTTTAGAGCCAAAATCATACACTACGTGTGAGCAAGGAACCTTAGTACCCTGCGAAGACTCACATAAGCCACTTCCCCAGTAGAACTTCCTCCTAATCTCTACAACAAACTAGATGAAGGCTCACCAACCTGGGAATGTGTGCCAATGTCCTTAAACACATGGCTAGGACCAACTGATGACCCACCCGTATTGGCTAAGGAAATCAATGTTGTTGAACTTTCACCTTGAGATGTCATTACTGGTGGTTTAATGTGGTTAATTATGAATTAAGTGGTCTTGAGCTTAACAGGGATAACAAGTATTGGGTAAATTGAAATAGTGCACCTTCTGCTGAAAAACATTGTCTATTGTCATGACAAAAATAAGAACTTGAAGCAACTTCTTCTTTAGATGATCAAAGAATTCAACACTTTTCCAAACATACTCAAAACAAAACAAAAAATCTAACTATTAAAAAAAAAAAAAAAACAAAACAAAAAGTCTTTCCCTAGCTGCATCCCTAAAATACTCTTATCCAAGAGTAGCTTCAGTACCACAAGCGCAACCTATGATTCTGTTGCCCAACCAGTTTATCTAAGATCAAAGGCTCTAAGTTAGCCAGCAAGGACCAGCAATCGATATGATTATATTTCCCAACTAGTTTATCCAGGATCAAAGGCTCTAGGTCAGCCAAAAAGGACCAGCCATCGATCCTAGCCAACCACGAGGGAGGAAGATCCGCCTCACTTGACATCGAAAGGTTAAGGACCTTGACAATGATGGAAAGATGAGCAAAACTAGGTCCCAACATTATCCACAAGTAAGTTTCCATATATTATATTTTATTTCTCCATTTACGGTTATTCTCTACTTTTTCTATGTCGTATTAATTTATTTCTATATCTTTTTCTTATATATAAATGATTTGGTTCGAACTATAATATTATTATAATTTTTAAAAGCTTAATAATTTTGTTTTATTTCATTTCTTAATCTATATTATAATAATCATCATATAATGTTTTTCCATACATTAATAGAATATATATATGAGAAATTATTTAATATATGTAATACATCGTTTAATTTAATAAAGTAAAATATGCTTGAACCTAAATAAAATCTTGCTTTACTCATTTTAAATTTAATATAATTAAAAAAATTCAATATTAATATAATATTTTTTTTTCTTTTCATTACTATTATTATAATATAAAATTAAAGTTTTTTATTTGACTATGGTTGATGATGATTAGTTATATTTAACCATGGTTAACTATGATTCACTTTATTTGACTATAGTTAATGATTGTTACGAAGAGAAACTTCCTATGGCTTGGGGCATACAGCTTGACACCAGAAATCAATCTTTCCTAATATGCAAGAGAAACCAAACATCTAACACTAAGGGATATCGAATCATACCTTGTTCCGGACGGTTGAAGTAGATCCCTGTTGAGCTTTTCCAATTCACCCTTGCGGTAGTAATTCGCTCTCAACAATAGCAAACAAGACAAGCATGCTCTATAATAATGTGTTATACCTACTCTAGCATATATATTCAACAATGTATAAGCAATTAAACATGTACATGGATACAATGTTCATATTCAAATGCAGCAATTAAACATGTACATGGATACAATGTTCATATTCAAATGCACATTAATTGGACAGGAAAAGATATTTCTATTAATAAAATTAAAGATTACAAGAGTGACAATCCCTATCGGCACGTCTATGAACAAGAGAAACCGAGTCCTCCACCTGGGCCTCCACCACCTCAATCCTCCATCTCTCAATAGTAATCTCACAAGACAAAGGCAAGCTTGAGAAGAACACAAAGTGATCCAAAGGGACAAAGGGATGCAGACTCAAGTATAAGAAAACTGAGGCAACAATGGACTATAGTTTCTTTTCTCTTCAATTCCTCCTCTTCAATGTATCCAAGGGGTTCCTTATATAGCACTCCAAAAGGGTAATGGAGGGTCAAATCCAAGCATTCTCAAGGAATTTGGAAGGCCAAGAGTTAGGATCTTTTGACTCATATGAGGAAAATTCCAAGAATGTTTGGATTTATGCACACATCCCGATGTACATGGGTTTGAGAATAAAAGTCGCGTGTACACGCGGGTATAGGTTTAAAAGTCATGTACAACAATAAACAGGGGTTTTTTAGGGATGATCGTGGAACATCAAAGGATAATGCAAGTCCATGGGGTCTAAAGAGTCTACAGAGGGACAGGGGAGGCCATAAATATGTGATCAACCATGAGTGGTAAAATCATCTATAGCAGATGCCCCCTAATGTGTGAGGTCAGAGGGGTAACATGATGGCCGAAATACATTATAAAATCCATCCTAGAAGTGGAGTAATAAAGACCCAGGTGGAAGAACCAGCCATCCATTAGTATAATATAATGATCAATCTATGCATCTGACTGCAAATACATGGAGAAGTCCCAGATACATAAGAGTACAATGGCCATGAATAGGCATGATATAAAAAAATGTGTCATGTGTGGTCATCACCACGTACAATATACAATAAATCAGAATCTCCAAAGTGGATGAAGATATACAATAGATCAAAATCTCCATAATGGCGGAAGATATACAATGGATCAAGATATCCACATTAGATGAAGATATCTGATATACACTGGAATCAAATCACAAGAGCTGAAATCTCATGAACACTGGCACGATCAAGGAGGTGGCATACATGGAATGCCACCAAGCTGGAAGGTCTTATACACGAAACGCTACGAGTACATGTCCTACTATTTGAATAGATGTGTCGAGGTCAAACATAGTAGTCCATCGTATGATTATCGGTCATTGATGTATACTGTTAATAGACGCGAGATAAGCCATCGATAATGAAAATGGGAATCAAGGTACCGAGGCAATCTAATAAGTGTGAATAGATGTGTTGAGGTCGAACACTTAGAAGAATCCATCGATCAGGGGACATTGATGTATTCCCAAAACTGTCGATGGCAAGAGAACCTACCACTGATGATTGTAAGTCTCAAGGAACTCAAAGGACCCTGGACTCCTATTCCGTAATAAATGATCTGATTTCGATGGAATGGAATCCATTGAAAGGATGGCATTAAGGCACCCCCCATCAACCAACACGAGGTACTTGGCAACGATGTATAATGTGGAAGGACTCGAACAAGATGTGCACGAACTAGTAACAGTACCGAGAATGGCCAACATGCAAAGTCAAGATAAATGAGGAATGGCCGACTCAAGCTTCAACTTCCTCCGAACAAGAGCATAAGGACAATGGTGACTAAAGGTAGGCAACATTGACTCGATATGCAAACTAGGACATCTTTGTGACACATGAGGCATCAACAAAGACTCTATAGGGTCTGGAAGCTTAACCAGTCAGTGGAGATAAACTCAAAGTAACAAGTACAGCTCCTAAATTCAAACTAATAACCCAACCAACGGATGTTATATACAGTGCTCTGTTCAAAGGCGACATGACTCAACTACTGCCAAAGATAACATATTTTCCTGACCGGTTTTGTTTTTTTTTTTTGGACTTTTTCAGATATTTTGAAAAGCTTGAAAAAGAATAAAAGTGCTTTCAAAGTACAAATCTAGGAGGAGATGAGTGTTAGGGGGAAAGCAAACTAGTTCCAAGCAGTGGAACATGCCTATGCTCAATGCAAGGATATATGTGTAGGATAACGACACTCACGGGAAGGTCTCCTCCTGGTAAAAGGGATAATCAAGCTACAAAAGATATGTAAAAAGGATCTGCTTGGCTAGACATGAGACAAGCTCAGGAAATATGGCTGATAACTCAAAGTCATGGAGCCGGCATAAAGCTCAAGACGACAAGCAAAACTCATGAAAATGCACTTACAACTTGATATATACAAGGGAGTCCCGAGGTAAATGGCCAGCAGGAGTATGAATCTCTTACTCAAGGACATGGCAGGACTAAAAAGGGACTCCCACACCCTAAAGGAGAAATGTCAGCATGGGCACCGAATGCAATATAGGATATAACTAGGGTACCCATGTATAGGAAATTTCTACCATTCACATAATTCCACTTCTAACAGCAACATGAAGGTTCTGTGACATCATGGAATGGGTTCGTACCTAAGGTTGAGATGAAATGGTCATAAGGTTATGCAAAATGCAAGAGGATGTGAAATCCTAGCCTATATGCCAGTTTAGACACAATACCTATAATGGGCTCGAATGGGTCAAATCCTCAGAGAGACTGTACAAAAAATGGACCCTACATGACAATAATATTAGTCCAAAAAAGCTGGAAACAATCAGTAAAGAGTCCAAACTATAGGATATACGGAGGATTGATCATTACAACTACATCCAAAGGAAACAGTGTAGTGGACGATGGGGTATAAGAAGGAATGTAAGGTGTAGACCCAACATTCATGTATCCACTACCACCCCCAAGAGAAAAAACACCAGTGTTAAGACCGGGAGATGGGAGTGATATGACCACTCTCAAATCCATAAACAAGGTAAGGGGTTGTAGTGCCCCCAAGTCCAACACCAAGGTCAACACTAGGACCAAGGACAGGTGACAAGATACCAGGCATGCTGAAAATAAAAGGATCCGAACTCAAGAGAGCATAAATATACTCAAGTAATCGTGATCCCAAAGGCTAACTAGCGCACAGAGAGAACACTCCTAAGAAAATCTACATCCAAAATACAAGCAAACCAAGGGGAGGATATGTGAGCTCCTGAATGCAGTAGGTATGTATCACCTAGGAGAGGCTCGAAACTCCCATGCACTACAAGTAGAGGTACATAACCAATTATAGTGGCCCCCAGCTTCAATGCATATAACGAATGTGTTGTCTGAACCCTACCTAGCCAGGTTACCTATAGAATAACCTCTACAAGTACCCCCTTCTATACCTAAGTAAGGAAACTAAAGTCACCCCAATATAACCAATGCTTAGGCAGACATTTGCAGGCGGGATCAACCATATGGGTAGGGTAGCAAAGCCCGAAACTCAAAAGAGACCCTAGATACGAATACGATCCTAGAAATATCTTCGGTGCTCATAGAAAGTGACCAGGGGTCATCCCAATCACAATCGCATGCACTGCCTCATGTTTAACTCCCATGTAAGAGGAGCATCCTGAGAAACAATAATTATATCAAGGGTTTCACACTCTCACCTGGACAGACACCTACTTGTTTTTTTTAGTGGTCATGGAGAATTAACTCACAATGAACTATTCTAAGACCCTAAAACCTATTCTTGTTGATGCACCCTATAAAAGAAAAGAGTGTAATTCATTTTATTTAAGAGTTGATTTTAGTTGCCTGTGATTACTCAAAGGGTAAATGGTTGTGCAACTAATGAAGTTATGACTCAGCAGTGAAGTAAATATGCACACCTAACAAGCAATGCCAAGTGCAATTGTGTAGAATGAAAAACAGGGTATGCCACTACATGAGATGCATTTAAAATTATTCCTTTATGAATGCCAATGCAATCCTTCCTATATGAAAGCCTAAATAAAACTCTCATCCAAGCAACCCAATGCAAGTACCTCCTTAAATCCATATGTGAGATGTAAGTAAGAATGCAACTATTTTTTTTTCAATATAAAAGAATGAAAATGCAATAAAAGTCACTAAATATCTCAGTCTATGTAGCAAGTATAAAACACAAGCCCGGCAAGACACCGAGACAAAAAGAGTAATGCACTAATGGAAAAACAAATAATGAGATAAATGACTAGAACTACTTTCAAAGAAGAAATCAATGAAAAAGTGGTATCTAGTCACAAAAGAAGCAGTCAACAGACAACATTAGAACCCAGGAAGACCCAACCACACTCACAACCCACCCAAAAACTTCCCACAACATCAAACTCAACCAAAAGTAAGGATGCATACGAGTGTATAAAGAACAACAGCATATGTACGTGATTTTTGGCCAAAAACCTGCATGTATACGCAACTTTTGGCCAAAAACCAGTGTATGTACACGACTTTTAGCCAAAAACCTGCATATACAGAGAAGACAGTGGTAAAAAGCAAGCCAGGGGTCAAACCAATATAGGGGAGTGTCAATGGATGAACATACTAATAAATGCGACACATAAATGGGGAGAAATAGAGAGCAATTCAAGTACATTGAATACCAAAACCCCAAAGAAAAACAACTAGGAACTCTCCCCAGCAGAGTCGCCAATTCTGTTATAGAGAGAAACTTCCTATGGCTTGGGGCATACCACAACATATAGATTGAAACCAGAAATCAATATTTCCCGACATGCAAGAGAAACCAAACATCTAACACTAAGGGATATCAAATCGTACCTTGTTCCAGACGATTGAAGTAGATCCCCGTTGAGCTTTTCCAATTCATGCTTGCGTTAGCAATTCGCTCTCAACAACAGCAAACAAGACAAGCATGCTCTATAATAATGTGTTATACCTACTCTAGCATATATAGTCAACAATGTATAATCAATTAAACATGTCCATGGATACAATATTCATATTCAAATGCACATTAATTGGACAGGAAAATATACTTCTATTAATAAAATTAGAGATTACAAGAGTGACAACCTCTATCGGCACGTCTACGAACTGGAGAAACCGAGCCCTCCACCACCTCAATCCTCCATCTCTCGATAGCAAGCTCACAAGACAAAGGAAATCTTGGGAAGAACACAAAGTTCTCTAAAGGGACAAAGGGATGCAGACTCAAGTATAAGCAAATTGAGGCAACAATGGACTATAGTTTCTTTGCTCTTCAATTCCTCCTCTTCAATGTATCCAAGGGGTTCCTTATATAGCACTCCAAAAGGATAATGGAGGGTCAAATCCGAGCGTTCTCAAGGAATTTGGAAGGCCAAGAGTCAGGATCTTTGGACTCATATGAGGAAAATTCCAAAAATGTTTGGACTTATGCACACATCTTGATGTATGCGGGTTTGAGGCTAAAAGTCACGTGTACAAGTGAGTATAGGTTTAAAAGTCACGTACAGCAATAAGCGAGGGTTTTTTAGGGATGATCTTGGAACATCAAAGGATAATACAAGTCCATGGGGTCTAAAGAGTCTACAGAGGGACAGGGGAGGCCATAAATATGTTATCAACCATGTGTGGTAAAATCAGCTATAACAATGATGGTTTGATCATAATTGATTATGTTTGACTATCATTACCATGGTTGGGCACATTCTATGTTTGACTATAGTTGACCATGGTTGACTACAATTGAACAAAGGTGATTATCACAAACTATGGTTGACTATGTTTAAAGGCGATTCTTAACACAATTATGTGTTTGGGCCATTAGAGTGGTAAGAAACAAAATTAATGATTAACTTTGCTTCTTTCCTATTTGATGGCCAAGATTCATAATCGATTACATTCAAGGGATTTTGACTAGATACTTGGCTATAGTTGACTTTGGTATTCCTTGATTAACCCTGGTTGACTATGGTTTACCATGTTTGAATATACTTGACTATGGATAGCCTTGTTTGACTATGATAACAATAGTTGATAATGCTTGACTATGGTTTTCTTTGGTTAACCATGGTTGAATTTGGTTAACTATGGTTGAGTTTGGTTGACCATAGTTGAATTTGGTTAACTAGGGTTGAGTTTGGTTAACAATCAATTACCGTGATTTATGCTAATTGGCTATGGATAACAATGATGACCATGGTTTACCATGTTGATTATGGTTGGACATGGTTGACTTTGGTTGACTATGGCTGACTATAGTTGACTATCACTCGTAATGGTTGATTAATGTTAACTATAGTAGAGCATGCAGACATCATTTGACTATGGTTAACCAAGGTTGATTGTTGTTGACTATGGTTGAGCATGTTTAACTATGGTTAACAGTGGTTGAAGAAGTTAGATTGAATATTCAATCGCATTGCAACATGGAGAGATTAACTCCAATATTATTTCAAATCTAATGTGATAGTTAACACCAATATCATGCCACATTGCAATCTTAAGAGGTTGACTTCAATTTCATGTTAGATTATAACATTAAGAAATTGAACTCAAAATAACGAACATTGTGATAACAAGAAGTTGACTTCAATAAAATGTCACATTGCAAGAATTTGGGTGATTGCAATATTATATCACATGATGAGATTAAGAGGTTAATTCTAAAACTATGTCAAATTGTGATGTTAAGAGGTTTATCATGTATTCATATATCTATTGCAATATTCATATCGGTTGACTCATGTCAAGTTTCTATGTCCCTCAATAATTATTTCACATTCCAACATCCATCAAGGGTTCTATTGCATTCCAATGTTTTAGAAGGGTTATGTTTGGTTATGGAAATCCTCCATGGTTAAGGGTTATCACACAAAGTTGATGGTAAAAAAAAGATAATGGGGAATTCAAGAACATCCTCATGGAAGAATTTGTCCATGTTCTTTAAAACATGCACATGTTCCTTTTACAATAGCGTCAACATATTCCAAGTCTTCATAGAGGTTGCCACAAATATTTCCAAATAACCACACACAAGAAAATGCATGCACTAATAATGTGTGGACATTTGAAAATGTGTGTGTAGATCATTTTTATATTAAAAAAATTGAGTAATTTTGCCATAACGTTCTACCCCAACATTAGGTTTTGGGATTTCTTTAGTTTGTTGGAAAGATATTGAAGACATATATATGTTTACCACATTATATTTTTATCCTTCTATATAAATAATTTATCTCTCCAAAAGAATAAAAAATGAGTGTTTAGTCCATGACCAATACCTCAAAACCACCACATAGTCCCTTTATCAAGAATATTTGGTGTTCACTGGTAATTATGGTGTACTTAGTGTTATGTTTTTAATGGTTATACAAGATCTAAAACATTTAGCATAATAACATCATAACCATAAACAAAGGATCACTGAAAGAAAGACAAGCACATCAACACAAAAAGAACACAAATATTTTATCCTAGGAAACCCTCATGGGGGAAAAAGCCCAGCAAAGCTTCCTCTCTATAGAATTTGACCAAGTACAATGTAAAACCCTACCAACAAGAATGTTTTCTCCTCTTCCACATTATACTCTCTCTCTCTCTCTCTCTCTCTCTCTCTCTCTCTCTCTCTCTCTCTCTCTCTCTAGTGCAATGTTTGAGTGTAAGGTGTGCGAGAATGACAGAGGCACATCACCTATTTATAGTCATTAGGTGAGTGACTCAAATAACTAACTAGGTCATCCAGGTTCTCTAATTAGGGTCTAACTACCTAGGGAGACTCAAAATACATTTTATATATTACTTTTGTGGGTATTATAATTTCCCCGAATTACAACAGAGATTTTACCTCATGACTTTTACATGACTAATTACATCAAGGACATATCTGAATAGAGGAATAACATCTCTGAAGGAGAATACAACAAAAATGTAATAGAATATCTTCCAAAGTTACAATACTTTAAGACTCCCTCTTAACTAGGAAGGTATTCTACATCAACAACAACCATCATCACAACTATACAACTGACTGGTGAATCTCTATATGTCATAGGAATTTTTGGAACAACATCATGCATATTCATCATCAATCTCATTATGAGAATACCAGATCATCTTCTACAACCTCAGTATACAAATACTAAATCATCTTCTGCGACATTAGTATGTGATACTGAATCATATTCGATGAGTACTGTATTATCTTCTCCAACATCAGTATGTGGATACTGAATCATCTTCTATGAGTATTGGATCATCTTCTACAACATCAGTATGTGGATACTGAATCATTTTCTATGAGTACGGGATCATATTCTGCAACATCAATATGTGGACATTGAATCATCTTTTTGTGTGTACTGGATCATCTTCAACACCAGTATGTGGATACTTAATCGTCTTCTACAATTTCAGTATGTGAATACCGAATCATCTTCTGAATATTGAACCTTCTTCTATAACATCAGTATGTGAATATTGAATCTTCTTCTTCAACCTCAGTATGTAAATACTGAAACAACAACAACATCATTAGTAAGTTAGTGCTAAAGAAACATCATTAATAAATGTTATATCATCATCTGCATTATCAGCATAGAGATGTTGGAACATCATCATCATCAACAACTTATGTTGAAACAACATCATCATCAACAAAACAAAGTGTTGTGACCACAACCACATCATCAACATCAACATACAGATGTTGAAGCAACATAATCATCAATATCAGTATAGAAATACTAAAACTACCGCATCATCATCAGTATAGAAATATTGAAACTATCTTATCAACATCAGCATAGAAATAATGAACCTACCATATCATCAGTATGAATATACTAAACTTTCCACATCAACATCAGTATGAATATACTAAACTTTCCACATCAACATCAGTATGAAAATACTGAACTTTCCACGTCAACATCAATATGAAAATACTAAACTTCCACATCAATATCAGTATGAAAATAATGAACTTGCCACATCAACATCAGTATGAAAATACTGAACTTGCCACATCAACATCAGTGAGAATATTGAACCTGTCATATTAGTATAAGAATACTAAAACTATCTCAACAATCATCTTAACAACATCAGTATGAAAATATTGAAAACACTAGAACAACATCTTGTCTAACTTACTAACCCTTTTGGGCCGACAAGCCTAGTCAGACAGATTGATCTCCCTGGGGACTAAACAATCCTTGTCTGGCTTACTAACCATTCTGGGTCAACAAGCCTAGCCAGACATTATGAAACCACTTTTTTCCCTTTTACCATATTGGAGTAGTATCTTGGTGAGTTCTCAGGTAGATCCATCTGGGCATTTTGTCTAACTTACTAACCCTTTCGAGTCAACAAGCCTATTCATATAGATGTATTTCCCTAGGGACCAACAATCCTTGTTCTGCATTACTAACCCTCTTGGGATAAACATGCCTATCCATACATACTAATCCCCCTAGGATCAATAGGCCTCATCTAACTTACTAACCCTTTTGGGCCAACAAGCCTAGCCAAACTTACCCTACTCTAGGATGAGCTACCACCACTTCATCCTTATACCATATTCCTTCAATCCCTCTTTCGAGGGATGCCCTTTCGGAATACACCAAGCTTGTCTCAAAAGTATTCAAAATTTACACCAGACAGAGGCTTAGTCCACACATCTACCACATGTTCCTATACAGGAACATACTTGAGCTTTACAACTCCCTTCTGCAACTTGTTCTTTATCATACTTCTTTTGTACATTTGCAACTGCATTGTACATACACAACTTGCATCATTCCTCTCTTGTGCATCTGCAACTGCATCATACATCCAAAACTTGCATCATTCTTCTTTTGTGCATCTGCAACTTCATCGTACATCCACAACGTGCATGATTCTTGTTTTTTGCATCTGCAACCTCATTGTACATACGCAACTTCATCATTTCTTCTCTTGTAGGTGATTGCATACAATCCTTCCTACAAGTCAAATACAGTTGTATGATTAGAAACATTTCATATAATATAATGACAAATTCTTATGAATGAAGATATGTGTTATATAATTATGCAACTATTTCAACTAATACAACATTCATCCATATCCCGCATAAATACAGATGCCTTCCATCTCTACCAAAAGGTTTTATTCTAGATAATTAGAAATGGAATGTTGTACAACACCATAAGCCACTTACCCATCATAGGCATATTAGCAGTAAACTATTCATAAATGCAAAACATTCTAACATGCATAATACACTTCCTAAATCGAGGAACATATCTATGTACATAACTGAACAACTAGATATATAGGAAATGGCAATTCAAATAGTTATCTTTGTTTGTTTGGTAGACTCCATCTTGATCTATGTCTTCTTGAATTACTGGAGTCTTTTCTAATGTGTTCACCTTCATGGTCTAATTCTAAGGACCTGTTCCTATCTTGCTCATGATCGGAAATATTGAGCAAGTTTTCTTACACCATAGATCACATAGAACTGTATATTGGTGTTGATTATGTGTGTCCTACCAATGCATCCCTTCTTATCCAATGTTGAAATGGATAAGAGTATGATATTCATCTTCATCGATATAATTCTTCTAGATCATATTCTTCATTGCTTGAGGAATCTTCCCTTTCTTTCTTATCAGTTGCAATATATTCATCCTTGGTTGCACTGAGAGAAACACTGGTCCACTTTATTCAACATGTTGGAGTGATATTTTTCTTTGTAGTAATACCAACCCAATAAAAGTCATTATCTCTCTACAGGTATATTCTCTGGTCTCTTGCATATATGAGACCTACTTAATTGTACGCTTTAGGTACCACACCATTTTCTCTTCATATTTTTCTTGGATAAGTAAAATATATTCTAGATTTCCTCATCATGTTAAGATTATCGAACTTTGAGATATACCATAGTCACTCCCTCTGAGGTGGAGCACCATCCTCCCTCTACATCTTGTACTCTCTGCATCAAGACATTGGGGTGACAAGTATCCTCCTCAACTACCAATCTTCTTGGTATCCATCTATGTCACCTATCAAGGTCACTAGATATTAATATCCTCCATCTCGAACTTTATTGGTGTTATGAAATCAAATCCCAGATATAGCATAAAAAGAGCAGAAATAGACAATAAGAGAGTAATCCAAGCCTAAAAGATGAATAGCAAAGATAATAACAATCCTCTTTGAGGGAGGAACCTCCTTACACAATGTACAAGACAATACAAGATGATATGATGATATAAATGAGAATATATCCTTCCTATATATAGGAGATAATGGTGTACAATAACAACTAATAAACCAACTATTATACCCAAGCCTACATACATAATATGTAATGCACCACAATATAGGGGGTAATGTGCCACACTATATGGTGTAATGTGTCATGAATAAGGTCTTAACATGCCCCTCCCCTTCAAAAAGTGTTGTCTTCAACGCTGAAGTAGTTCTGGATGTTGTTGTATAAAGGACTCATCTTCCCGTGTTGAATCTTATGTGGGTAATTTCTTCCATTTAATGACATACTCTAAAATTGATCGATCTCGAAGTTGTCTAGATCGTATTTCAGTAATTTCTTCAAGATCCAAGATGATTTTTATTCCTCATCAAGTACATCATTTGAACTAGTAGCTTGTCACCGATTACCTTGTTCTTTTGTATGTATCCTTCTATATTGAGAGTTTGAGGAGTGTTAATTTCGGCCAATGCATGACAAGATATGGTGGGATTAATTTCTTCTGAATTATCTTATTTTATTTCTTTTGAAGTCACCTCTTCTTGAGATGCTTCCTCTTCTTTTCGTTCTTCCTCTTCATAATCTGTGTAGAATAATTTCTTCTCAGTGCACTTATGACCCTTACTATACTTGCTGTCACAATTAAAGCATAATCCTTTTTCTCTTCTTTCATCTAGTTGTTGGGGTGTGAACCTTTGTGGTGGTTTAGGAGAAGGAACATTATTTTCTCTATATGGTTGGAGAAGACCTTTCTAGTATTCATTGCCATATTTTTGTTTTCAACCTTCCTTGCCATCATGAAAGCCTTCTCTAGTGATGATGGTTCAAAGAGACGCACCTCATGTTGAATGTTATCTTTCAAGGTTCAAATAAAGAGATCTAATAAATTATCTTCTGAAATATTCTTCACTTTGAGACTTAGCTACTGAAATTGCTTGATGTTATCTGTAACTGACCCTTATTTCTTGAGATTTACCAATTGACTGAAGAAGGTGTTGTTATTTATATCCCCATAATGTGCAATAAATTCTTCAATGAATATAGACCAAGAGATAATAGACTCCTTTTTACGGTCACAAAGGGATTGGTACCATACAAAATGATCAGGTTATAAATACAAGGATGCAATAGTTACCTTTTGCATAGTGGGAACTTGGTGTAGATCAAAGAATTGCTCCATCTGAAAAATCCACATGATTGGATCCTTCCCATCAAACTTTTGCTTGTAAATCTTGGGGATAAAGTAGTTTCTTGGACCTAAATTGAACCTATGATGCTGTAGTGAATCATCAACTTTTGAGGACTCCAAATTCCTACTCTCCAATTGTTTTTCAATTTTCTCCAAACGTGACTGGAATAAGTCATCTTGTTCCTCCTTATCCTCTTCTTGAGTAGATAGTTGAGGAACAAAGTTATGTTTGATATCCTTGATAAACTCCTTCAAGTTTTGGAGATCTTCTTTACTAGCCATCCCTTTGAGATCTTCTTTACTAGCCATTCCTTTAAGATATTATTTACTAGCCATCCCTTTTATATCCTCTTTAGTAGCCATCTTCTTTTATAATTTAGCAAAGTCATCAATTTTCACAGTTTATTTAATCATATCTTCCAACTTGGACACTCTAAAAGAAATGTCTTCCATTTCCTCGTAGGTTGGGGATGAACCCTATGGGGGTTTGAGTGGACTGTTATTCTTTCCACTTCCTTTTGGTGGAATTTTTAACAATATCACACCCTATGTTTTACCACAAATATATCCTTCTACTAAAAGTTATTCAAATGCAAAATGGCGTACCTTTTTCAATCACGAATTGGGAGGATTTTTTAGGTCCGACTTGTAACTGAAATAAAAATTTAATTGTGACTCCTATGAGGCTGAAAAATTTTCATGTAGTACCTAGACTTATCCTCTTTACAATGCCTTATATCTGACCTAATTTGGATGAGCCAACAAAACGTTATTGCAAATATACCAAAACCTCTTTATTTTGTCCTATTCAGAAGAGCGAACTTGTATTGTATGCCACTTGTCCATTATTTTATTTCTGTATCAGAAAATTATACCACATATACCCTGGTCCTTCTTCTTTAATATTCAGCTGGTATCACTCCTTTTGGATCTCTTATTCCTCATATATGACCTTTTTTTCCCAAGAACACCTGTTTTAGGCTAGTTGTAGGACTAGTAAACAACCCTCTCTTCCTATGCAATTATATCCGAAATTGTAATGGCTCAAGATCTGAATTTTTTACCAGAGATAGCTCGACCTATTCTGGAAGTGGGTTTTTAACCTTGATATCTGATTCCTTGTAAAAAAATAGTTGTAGCAAAATTTCCAAGATGACTCGTTTTGCAGAAGCTAGTCCCGAGGAGAGAGCTCTGATACCAAATGTTTTGCAACCAAATCCTAGATATAGCATAAAAAGAGAAGAATTAGACAATAAGAGAGTAATCCACGTCTAAAAGATGAATAGCATAGATAAATACCAATCTTGTTCAAGGGAGGAACCTCCTTAGACAATGTACAAGACAATACAAGATGATATGATGATATAAATGAGAATATCTCCTTCCTATATATAGGAGATAATGGTGTACAATAACAACTAATAAACCAACTATTAGACCCAAGCCTACATACATAATATGTAATGCACCACAATATAGGGGGTAATGTGCCACACTATATGGTGTAATGTGTCATCAATAAGGGCTTAACAATTGGATTCTATATTCAACCTTGTAGTAAAGGTTGGGATCTCCATCACTCTAGTTGATCCTAAAGCTCCTCATGTAACTGTATGTGATATCCCACGAGTTCCTACTAAGCTTGTACAAATCCTTTTCTGCATAGCTGGTTTTCTGTAGAGAGTCTCAAACCATATAGGTTGCTCGATTTGTTATTCTACTTTGATTACACCAACTGTCTATTGTAATATCCTCCACTGAATAGGTGTGTCTAGCCCCTAGAGTAGTGTCTTGCCATAATCGACTCTCTCTTTCTGATAGAAACCATGAACCTTGCATTGTATCTTTTGATACTTTGATATTTTGTATACTTGATCTTGTAGATCTACTTGGAATACTTTACAAAACTTTCCTTCATGTCTTAAACTCATATCCAAACATCATTTTGTATGATCAAGTGTCCTTTCTCATCACAACTGAACAATTGAGTTGTGAGATATCCTTCTTCTAAAGTCCTTTAATTCTTTGTGAGATTGTTCTTCCTTCTTATTCTTTCTCTTCTTCACATGAGTTGTTAGGATTCGTCCATCTCTTATTCATTTTCCATCAATAAATCTTCTTCTTACGTCCATTCCTCCATAGGTGATATTCCTTCTAGAACAACTCCCTTGACTGAACTTGGAAGACCATTCAAAGTTGTAATATATGCTTCTGCTTCTTTGACATTGTCTCCAGTGGCTTCTAATTTCTCCTTGAGTTGAGATCTCCTTGTGAAGTAACATTGAATGTTTTCTAACATTTGCACCTTCACATCCTTGAGTTGAGTTCTCAAGGTCATCTTCGTACAAGATGTTCATTGCATCAAGCATATCCTTGGGAATCTTCAAGGATGATATGTGTGATATCCAATGGAGATGAAAATGCTCGTCTTTGTTTTGACTAGGTCCTTCTTTTGCTTTGCTTCAACTAAATCTCTCTCTGGATCTGCAGCTTCTTCTTTGACATAGTTCTTCATGTCATGCTTCTTCAAGTATGAGAAGCACTATGTACTTCCATGCTTAGAAGTCCTCGACTCTTTCAAGCTTGTTCTCAAGATTGGTACTATTTTTCATCATGATAAAATGAGAACCTCAAATGGAAATAGATAGGATAGAACTTACCAATGAGATTGCTTCAACTTGATGCTTGCTTGAAAGCTCTTCTCATAAGACTGCTTCTGGTGGACCTAGGGTTTGACACAGAAACCCTAATTTTTTCAAATTAGCTATCTTTCTGATCTGAGTATATAAATATGTTCCTTCTCAAGGAGAGATGAGCAACACACTTATTTTCCCAAAACTGTGGACAAAACTGCAAAATATATGATGCCCTAGTTTTCCCTGGCAGCAGTGTTAGGTCAAAAATTGAAAATCCATAAAATAAGAAAATTATTAAATAGAAATATGCACCCTCCTAGGGTGAGCTTGATAGTCCTCCTTTTTCAACTGATCGGTGGATGGAAGTGCCCGAAACAAGAAGCCCTAGTTTTTCTCCAGTTTCTTCTATAGAATTTACTGATCTTGTTTCTACTATAGATCCGAATTTTCTACTCCTCAAGGTACGAAACTTTGCCTTGAGGTATCCCGGTATGTCTTCTTTCCAACCCCATATTTTAGAGTAGAATCGGATTCACCAGGTGGGACTTATGCGAAGTTTCCCAAGGTGGCTTATTTCAGGATTGTTCAACATAACGAACTTGTATGGTCTTCCACGTGTCACTGTTTCACCTTCGGGGTCTGAAACTCAAACCACAGAAAATAAATTATGTTCCCTACCTGTAAAATCTTTCAAAACTTCATTTGGACCTTCCTAGCCTGAGGCATAGCAATTCTCCCTAGGTCATTTGTTTAAGGCTGAATTCTGGGAGAGGATGGAAACTTGAGTTGGAGGAATCATATCTCGTATATTATAGAGAATATGAGGCTGAAAATTTCACACAAGGTACAACAAGATTTCATCTTGAGCCTTTCAAGGCTTTAGATCCTAAGAATTCTCCAAACTTTAATTATAGTGAAAATTCCATGATGACTAGATTTTTCCTTCTAGGGGTTTTAAGCATGAAACCCTAATCTCCAATAGTTGTAGCTGTAGTAGTGTTTCGACTGCACAAAGACTTCTCTTAGGGTGGCTTTGATACCATGCTAGTTTTTTAATGGTTATAAAATATCTAAAACATTTAGCATCATAACCATAAGCAAGGGATCGTTGAAATAAAGACGAGCACAACAACACAAAAAGAACATAGATTTTATCCTAAGAAACCCTCATGTGGGAGAAAACCCAACAAAAAATCTTCTATATAGAATTCGACCAAGTATAGTCTAAAACCCGAGCAACAAGAATAGTTTCTCCTCTTCCACAGTCACACTCTTTCTCTCTCTCTCTAGAGCAATACTTAAGTGTAAGGTGTGTTATAATGAGAGAGGCACATCACCTATTTATATTCATTAGGTGAGTGACTCAAATAACTAACTAGGTCAGCGAGGTTCTCTAATTAGGGACGACCTACCTAAGGTGAATCAAAAAACATTTTATATATTACTTTTGTGGGTGTAATATTTCCCCGACTTACAATGGAGGGTTTACCTCATGACTTTTACATGATGAATTACATCAAGGACATCTCTGAATGGAGGAATAACATCTGCGAAGGTGAATACAAAAAAATTACAATAGAATATCTTCTGAAGTTACAATACTTTAACACTTAGGAGTTATTTTACATGAGGTATAGGTTTATGGGACTTGATCATTGTAAGGGGAGTAAATAAGGGGATTATGCTCAAAATTAACCTCTTAGGGCTCATGGGTTATGAACAAGGTTTCAAATCATCACATGGCCCCTCTATAGAGGATTTTTTGCCTCCAAGTGGAGTATGGTTCCTCCTAGAATGCCTTGGATAGTAAGGAGGAGTCTCAAGTTAACAATAGGAATCAAAAGAAAATAAGGCCCTTAGGCCCTGGATGAAGTGCCTAGGGACCAAGGATCATCAGTAAGGCATCAAACCATGAAACTTGCATTGTATAGGAGATAATTATCTTTAGAGTGCGATATGGATGCCAATATGAGTATTTTCGCAGTAGAAATGGGTCTATAACCATGGTTGGGGAAGGAATTGAGGGAATTAGTCCATAAATAGGATTGTTAAGTTAGGAGGTCATTATAAATGCCATGAATAATAACATACACCCTTTAAAATGAATCTTTGGAATACAAGTTGGATATGGGAACAATCAAGAGTTTTTACTAAGTGGTATGGACCTTAAGGCCTTGACTAGGGCCAAGAGAGAAAAATAAGGGAATTACACCATAAATAGATCTCTAAGGATCATTGACCATGAACATGACCTCAAACCATCGCATAGGTAGTTTATAGCTAATGTTTGACCTCTCCAAGTCAAATATGGGTACCATTATGAAGTCATATGCGATGTGTATGCACTAGGGATCAGTGTCTGAAGGAATTAGTCATTGTCAAGGGAGGAAAATAAGGCCCTTGGGTCTTTGACAAATATTTTAAGGATAAAGGCCCATAAATAATTCCATAAACCACATAACATGTCCTTCACGTGAGATATGGGTACCAATACAATGTTTTGTGCAATAGGGATGGGCCTTGAGGCCTTAATGATGGTTGGTTGAGAAATCCATGGAATTAGATCACAAACAAAGATTCTTGGGCCAATAGGTAACGAATAAAGCCTTAAACTACAGTGTGGGCCCTAACTATGAGTGGAGGACGAAAATAAGGTCATATATCCCTAAATTAATCTTATAGCTCTTATGTGACATGAAACAATTCTCAAACCACCACAAGAACCCTCTATAAAGTACCATTATGCTTGAGTGGGATATAGGTACCATCAGGAGTTTTTGCACATAAGACATGGATTTGGGACGGCAGCCCAAAAATTAACCTTCCAAGGCCTTGATGCCTAAACTAGACCTCAAACCACAATACATACCTATCATCATTTGCCTCTTACTGGGATATGTGCTTCATTAAAATATTTTTTGTACTTATCATAGGTCATGGTGCCTTGACGATGGTCAATGAAGGAAAAAATGGTCATATGATCAAAATTAGTCTTACAAAGCTCGTAAAATTTAACCTCTGATTGAAATATGCTGGCATAATTAGAAATTTTTAAACACAAAGTATGTTGTCTCTTTCATTTTTGGAAGGGACCTTAGTCGTGAAAAATAAGGTAGAGGTTGCAGAAATGGTTAGACTCAACACACCTATATCATGTCTGATCCCACGACTATAAATAACACAATGAAATTGAGTGAGATATGGGGGAAGAGGTTAGAAAAAGAGAGAACTAGTTCAGGGAAAGAGAAGAAGTGCACAAGTGAATATGAGTTTCAAGTTTTGTATATGGGTCATGGAAATGTGGGTTTTGTCTATGTATCCAAATATTTGATGAGTTATTTTGTAGACCAATGGCCGAGGCTATAAATACAATTGTATGAATTTTATTTAAGATATATGAGTTGATATGAATGTATATTATTGGGTCCCTTTAGTTTTCTATGTGTATGTTATGGATGTTGTCTATGTTCTTTGCTTTATACCAATTGTGTAACTCTGTTATGAATATATATGCATGTATAACAAATATATATATTGCAAGATGGTAAATAGATATGTTATCTCCCAGTCTATCCTTGCGTTTAACCATCCTTACCATAAACGGGTCTAGGATGTGCTTTGCGTGAGACCTTCTCTTTTGGGGGATTGAATATGCCAACATACTAGACTACAATGGTCACTTTTTTGGCCCTTGCACGAGAACCATGGTCTTATTATGCGCCAACAAATGGTTCCATTGTCGGGACCTGATTTCTAATATAACTTCGTTAATTACATAGATACACTACTATCAAAGAGAACCATTCAATATTGGTGGGAAAATTTATTTGAGGACTTTGTAATTAAGGAAGCTGAGTTGCAAGGGTGGGATACACCGAAGCTTATGGATTACATCCTTTATGGAGGTCCGATATTTGATCACTACAAATTCATATGGGTTGAGATCCCTATAAGGTTATTCAAATGGTTAAAAATACTTTCATAAGCTCCAGAACATAGCAACCGACAATGAATAACTGTGCGGTGGACTAAAGGAGATATGGTAGAATTACATCGATTAGATACTCAATTAACTAGGGACGTTGATTTCTAGGTAGAGAGAAATTTTTCAAGATATATTGTGGAATTTGCAGTTGAAAACAACTAGTCCATGTATAGGGATGAAGAAGATCTCAAGAATGGAGAAAGAGGTAGACTATTGAAGGATGTCTCATTGTGGATCAAGACCTAGATGGTTGAATATATATTTTTTCCACTCACCCTGATTAGAATGGAGGAGTAATACTAGGGCTGTCGTCGAGGTGATGATACCAATTTGAAGAAATTAGAAATTATATGCAATGGGAGAGGGATTAGTATAGCTCAAATCGACACTTCTCTGTCTGTGACAATAGTTCAAAAGATGACACTTCAGGTTTCATTTTTTGTTCACAAAAAAAGGATATTTATGAATTGAACAACCTTGATTTGACCTTTTCTAATATGGCCCTAAACATTTAAGAAAATCTCAATTATTCCCAAACATCCTAAAAAGTTGTAATCCTTCAAAAGATCATATTTGCACCCAATGATCGTCTAGGATGTGATCCATTTGCTCCTTGTCTTTGATTTTCTTATGAATTCAAGAAAAAGTTGCATTCACTTTATGCATATACTTTATCAACAAACCATTCGCTTATTGCCTTATGTTTTAGGTGAAAATTCTCTCAAGAATAATTAAAATATATATTAAAAAAATAGAAAATGGGGGACTTAAGGTGGTTTTCGGAACCACCTACTCAATTACAACTTCCCCCAGGTGTATGGTGACTATCGTCAGCTATAAAAAGAAGTGAAATATACCACATGGGAGATATTATTGTTTGTATTGTTATGTTATAGGAATTACTTTCCATACATTCTGATTCCCTTTATATATTTGACTCTAATCATTGATATTTTTCCCTATATGATAAATCTATTGCCCTCAAATAGTTTCAACCCTTGTGCATGTGGAGATTTGGAATGGGACTTGTGGAGAACTTGAGTAGGAGAGACTTAGAGTTTCAATTTCGACAAAGTGCCTAGCAGACAATGGTATGATTTGTAATTTTGATTCTATTCAATGAATAATGGACATCTTTCCCTTCCCTAATTACTGTGTTAATTATTGTATCATATTTGGCTCATGTTTTATTATGAGTTGAACTAACTAGGTTCATTTCTATGTTATATTTTGATTTCAATAATCTTTTCATAGCCAATTTTGTTTGAGGAAGGTATCTTCTTTGTGTTGCATGTTTTTGGATCCAAAGCAAGGAGAAGATCTGAAGGAGCAAAAGAAAATCTAGGACCAACCGTCATAAACATGGTGCATTATATTCTTTCCCTTCAATCTTTTCAAATAGATTTGTTTGGTCTTAATTGGTAATAACAAGTCTAAATTTATTGCAATCAAACCCTTAAGCATCTTTCTAGATGAAATCAGTATGTAGGTGATATAGCCCCACTCATTTAGAATTTTTCTTTAACAACAAAATTGGTGACTCCTCTAGGTATACCATTTGTTGGATGGCTTCTTCACCATTTCCTCTTGTCTGTTTAAGTTGATTAAGTATTTGCCAAGTTGAAACATACCTCAGATACCCAAATAAACCTTTTTTGAGTTTTTGTTATTGTTTTTCGAACCTATCAGGACTCATTCACTTCCTATAGTACTTACAAAAGTGATTTCCCTGGTAATTCATATGCAATATTATGCACAATAGTGAATCATTCGCTAGCAACCTAAGACACATGTGTGAATTCCCTAAAAGTGTGATTTTTTCACATTTTTCTTCATCCTATAGGATTGACTTAGTGTGTTTGAAAGTGTAGTGTCTGTTTCTGTTGGGTTCCTCTGTTTCCTCTCAAAATAAGTTTGGTTGTTGTTTGATCATTTTCAACTTGCTTCATGAATGAACTTAAGGTGAAAAGTCTTTAAAATTTTTGTCTTAGTTTCATTTTCTTTTCACTATTTCTGATTTGGTATACCTTGAATGTCAAAGCTCAAAACATAATTCTCCATGTTTATTCTCTTATTGCATCATTTGTATGCAAGAATTAGGCTTAACCAAACCTTGTTGTTTAGTAAATCAGATTGATTGTTTGAGTCTATATAAGTTGTGCTTGGCTTATTTTACTCGAATTCGTTGAGTCTCTATGGTTGAAAAGTCATTTGTTTGAGGTTGATTTCATTTGCAGATAGGGAAATAAAAATTTGTTTATATTTATTGCATTAGTGTTGTTGTTAATTAAATAGTTCATTTTCATTAGATGGAAAAGTAAAAAGTTGGATCATATTAAATTTTGCAATGTTTGTGTGTGAGTTGCAAGTTTTCATTTGAAAAGTAGATCTGCATTTTGCATCTAAACAAAATTTGTATTTGGTTTTTGAAATTTCAATTGCATTTAGAATTGAGTCATCATTTTCCCTCAAAAATTTGAGTTGCTTTTACATTTAAGATTGAGTCGGCATTTTCATTTGAAAGACTAATTTTGCATTTGTTTTTCAAAAGTCAAAAATTTAATTTGCATTTGCATTTAAAACATTACATTTTGCATTAAAAGCTTGCATGTGCATTGAAAATTTTGAAATATGAAAATCCTTGCATGCTAATTTGAAATATTTTAAGCATTTGCATTTGCATTTTTGGAATTTTGAAACAATTGCATTTGGAAAGTTGGTTTAGTGGTTTTGAAAGTGCTCCATATTTTATTTAAAATAGGAAAACAAATGAATTTTTCACTTGAATATATTTAGTTGCATCTAATAGTACTTCATAAGTCATTTTAAAGAGTGTAAATGAGTGTTCTTAGCATTTCAAATATTTAGGTGGACTTCGTTTTCTTCTTTCAAAAAGTTCTTTGAATTTTCATTTTGAATAAGCAAGAATTAATTGGAAAAGACTAGGAGGTTAAACCCCTCCAATGTCATTAAATATTGGAAACTAGGAACTACTAAACAAAATCAAAACCTAATAGTAGTGTGAAGTCCTTGTCGAGAAAGCGCCTCTTAAACATGCTTTAAGCGATAGGTAAAGCTATTCCAAGTGGATATATTGTTCCCTGGTGCTTGGATTAGTGGGTTTATGTGTGCCCAAAGGTTCTTTAGGAATGGAAATTCCTTGGGGTTACACCACTACTCATTGAAATCTTCAGTTCTTAAACTTGTGTCCTACATTCCATGCCCATTCACATAATCCCTTTCTAGGGATAATCCTTCCCGACTACCTAATGTGAAGTGGTAACCCTAGTTTCATTTTTTAGGTTCATCCTATCTCACTATAAGGGGAATATATTGTGGCACATGAAGATAGATGTAGAATCTCAGTCTTATCTCCTTGGGAGGGTATTTTCCAAAGGCAATTTATTGCACCCGTAGTGATTGGTTTGTGGGAGTAGGGTAGCTATCTCTTGATATTAATTGGTTGGACTTGGGCCCTAATCATCCCAAGTTGATCCCAAAATACCCCCAATTACATCTCTTCATTGAATAGTATTTTTTCCCAAACAACCAAACACTTTTCATTACAAGAGTATATTTTCTTGTTATGATATTTTTAGGAACTTTCTAGTGTTTGTTGTTTATTTTTATTTCTTTGTAGACTTCTTCTTTGTGTCTTTTGTGAGCCATTATGGTCAATCAACCTTTGCATAGATATAGAAGGATCCAAGGATAGTATCCTAAAGAAAGAGAGCCCCCTACATCAAGGAAAAGACTAGATTACAATAATCCACCCCCTCAAGGGGTACAGGAAGAAAATCAAGAATCACAAATAGAACAAGTGGAAGAAAAGAACATTTTTAGTTCTAGTGAGTCTGAGAGTTCGTCTGAAGAAGGAAATTTTAGTGATGTTGAGGGTCAGTTGAATAACTGCCACCATAGTTGTTTTTTCTCCTCCTAAGGAGAATTTAGGTCCATTTTAGTTAAGTATCTCTCAGATCCATCAAGAATGTTGAAACCACCACAAAGTCCCAGTTTTAGCTGAGAATCTAGTTTTCATATTTCTAGGAACAATCATTCATTTGTATCAGTGGTTTAATATGGAAAATATAGGAGAAGCACCTAGTACAAGGGATGCAACTCCCCCGGTCAATTCGGCTCATGTAGGAGAAGTTTAAATATGCCATATTCAGTAGGATATGGATGGTTCCCATCATTCTCTATGATACTTACTAGTAGAGCTCTGTCATCTCCACAAAGTACAAATCCTTTTTCTTTTGGATTGACATTTCCAAGTTTTCAATCAATGCCTACCAATATTCCTCCTACCACTAATATAAATTCGAAAATAAAAGACTACGTGACTAAAAAAATTAGTCAACAATGTTTCTAAGCTAAATATGACTAAATTTGAGCAACACAACTAAAAATTATTAAAATAAATGACTAATTTAGTAATCAGATAAAAAATACAACTAAATAATAACTCACACAAATAAAAATTATTAAAATAATGACTAATTACTCCTATAGACTAGCATTTCAATCTATATCACTAGCTTATTTATCATGCCCATTAACTAGTACCTGATTATTATTATCTTCATGTACATAGGATGATATCCATTTCTAACAGTCTCATATTCAATTATAAGAATTGGAGGTATAATTTCAATTCTATTAGTATAAATAGTTCAACCATATTCAATAAGAATAATCCAAAATGTTGTCAATCTTATGAATGATGTATATATGAGCCTTTACTCTATATCGAAGGTATTGTCTTTTGACATATTTGAAATACCCAAGCCATTATGTTGATGATTATACTATATGATTTTGGTAGAAGACACTAATTGGTAACACCTTGTCAATGTACATTGAAGGTAATATATAGAGTTAGTATCTATATAGAAAATTAAAAATGTTTTAACAAAATTACATTTGCAATTACGTTACCATGTCTATGTAATTAACCATATTGCATTACCATTTGGTTCGAGAGGGATGAGAGTGAGGGACATGAGTGGGAGTATTGCAAACATCAATGAGCGAGTTGGGTTGAATATTGCACAGACCGGAGAGAGAGATAATCATTGTACTGTTTATATGCAATTAACCATATTGCATTACCATTCATACCATAGGGGTACGAAATTGGAATTACTACAAATATCATTCGAGAGTTGGGTAGAATATTGTGCCAGAATGGAGGAGAGTAAATTTAGGTGTGCAATTACATGCACCAATTTTTTATTTAGGTCAAGAGTGGGAATAATGTAGACATCAATAGGGGAGTGGAGCATCGGATCCCAGTAGAGAATTGGATCTGACAAGACCTCAGTGAATTACCGACCATGAGATGTAAAAGTTGCTTGGAGCATTGGAGTCAGAGCTGACCAAAGGGTCATGGAGACAAAGTTAGAGGGGTTTTAGGGGAATTGGATCCAAACCCATAGGGTTTTTAAGGGCCTTAGATTTGGAGTCGAACAGAGTGGTTTTAGTTATATTAAGGTAAAATAGAGCATTGGAGTTTATATAAATATAGAAACAACCATGGTTGATAAAACTTTCATGGAGAGGAAATTGAGACTTATGAAGAGGTGAACAAGGCATTCAGAGTTGGAGAGGCCCTCTACAGTTAATTGACAGGTAATTATTCTAATATTTTTATATGAATTTGCTTCTTTCCCAATCCTGGCTAATAAATTTTGTTGTAATGATGTATTTTTTTTTAATGATGTTCAATTGTTCTAGGGTTTACCTTCTTATTTCATGTGTTTCATATTTATTTTCTTGTCTAGTATTTTCATTTACGAGTACTCACGGTTTCATCTATGAGTTTCCCCACAAACACTCATTCAATGTCTTTGTGCTTAAGTAGGCTCCTCATCCCAAAGCATTAAACTTATTTACTTCAACCAATGGCTGGAATTTTATCTTTTCTTTCAAATCATGTTCTCCCTTAGTTGCAACTCAATACTCCCCTCTTCATTCATCACCTACCATAGCACCTCACAATGGTCCCTTATAGCATTCATCTTATTTAGACACCATTATAGGTTATTGCAGCATGTCTCGGGGCATGTTCCTGTCATCCTTTGGATTGATATTCCTTAATGGTATTTTTTTCCTACCATATTCATCCTTATCGATTTTGAATTATTGTAACTTTGAAGTGTATTTACTTATTACCTCGATGTTCCTATTGAGAGAATCATTTGTATTTTATTTTACCCCTATGTTCCTATCGGGAGAACCACTGAGAGTCATGAGGAGAGCCCTCTGTTGTAAGTTGGGTCATTATCACCCTAATTAATATATTATTAAGTTGTTTTTGTCCTCCTAGAGAAGTCGGCCCAGTCAATTTTAGTGGGGCCGACTTGGTGGAGTGAATTGTCAAGTGAACGAAAGAATATAAATAGAAGTGAGGCTCCTCTCACTAATACACACTCACACTCACTTGTGTAGTGCATAAGAGAGAGAGAGAGAGAGAGAGAAGCAATAGCTGCAAGGAGGAGAAGGATTATTCTGGGGTTTTACCTTTTATATTTTGATCATCTATATTGCAGAATCTTTTGTTGGGTTTTTTCCTTTAGGGTTTTCCCAGGATAAATCTATGTTGATCTTGTGATACCATTTCTTTCAGTGATCTTGTCTATATGCTTTTGTTATGAAATTGAAATTGAATACTGATGATCTAGCTTAGCATATATGGAATCTTAATATGGTATCAGAGCTAACCGGAATAGGACAACTTTCATAAGAGAAAAATCCCTCTCTCTCTCCTCGACAAGAAATTAGGGTGTCGGGAAAAATTTTGGGTTTTGGAAAACTGCTTGCATGGAAAATTGCACCCTCCCAAAGCACATCTTCTGAACCAGGGATCAAAGTTTTTAGAGGAGTAGATCTCTGGTAAATTCAAACCCTAGTTTGACAGCTGCACCAGAAAATTACTAGAAGCTGTAGTGTTGAATCTCGAAAGTCAGATTTGAAAGGTGAAAACTTGAGATCTCCAGAAACCCAGCGCACCAGTAAACTCACCTCGGTCAAGCACATCTCCTGGTAAGATCGGTTTCTTATTTTCCAGATTTTCATTTTTTTGTGATCTCCTGTCAAGATGGCCCCAAGCACCAAGCTTGAGGACAAAATAGAAGGCATAGAGAATTATAGAACATGGAAATACAGAATTCATCTCATTCTCAAGCAAAATGATCTTGAGAAATAAATCAAGGATGAAGTTGCAGAACTTGAAGAGGCTGAAGCTAAGGAGAAGCACAGAAAGAATCTAATTAGGGTACAAAGAATTATTGCTGACTCCATCAAGGATCACTTGATCTCTCAATTGTCATCTAAGAAGACTCCAAAAGAAATGTATGATGCCCTAGCAAGGATGTATGAAGGAAGAAACATCAATAGAAAGATGAATCTAAGAGCTCAACTGAAGAGCACCAAGATGAGTGATGGAGAATCCATCTAGGACTATTTCACAAGGGTCTCCCAGTTCAAGGAACAACTAGAAGCCATTGGAGACAAACTTGATGAAGATGAATTGGTTATGACTACTCTCAATGGTCTCACTAGACCCTGGGAGTCATTCATCCAGAGGATGTGTACCAGGAAGGAAAGCATGAAATTTGATGTTGTATGGGAATATTATATTCAAGAGGAGACTAGAGTGGAAAATAGAGAAGCATTATTGAAAGAATATGATCAATCCCTAGCCACTCATACCAAGAGAAGAAGAATTCAACCTAACTTCAAGAATGGAAACCACAGGGAGTATCAACCTCCCAGAAAGTTCCAGAAGACAAGAGAAAGTCTCCCCGATAGGGACTACTCCGGATTTCAATGTTTTCACCGTGATATGATAGGACACATTGCCAGGAATTGTCCTTTGAACAAACAAGAATACAAGAAGAACAAGAACAAGAACAAAAGGCATCATGAACATTTAGCTGAAGATGAATATGAAGAAGAAGAAGAGGAAGGGCCTCAAAGGAAGCAAGCAAGAGAAGAAGACACAAAAGAGTATGTACTATAGTAGGAGATGACTATCAATATCCAATCAAAGGAATCGATGAAGCAAGCTACAAGCTTGATTTAGGAAATCCCCTGAAGATGAAGGAAGTTCTATATATACCTGGTCTAAAGAAGAATTTACTTTCTATCTCATCTTTATATAAGAAAGGATTCAGAGTTTCATTTATAAATGGCCAAGTACTCATGTGGCCCAAAGGAAAATCAATTGAAGATGCAATTGTAATCGATGAAGAAGAAGGAGGCATGTATAAACTCAAGGGACATTCAGAAATAGTCCTTGTTCATGCGTCCACTAACCCTAGTGAACTGTGGCATAGAATGCTTGCCCACATCAATTACAAAGCACTAAATCATGTGAACAAGGTAGTGATAGGATTATCAGACTTGAAGATCAACCATGAAGGCATCTGCAAAGGATGTGTGAAAGGAAAGAATATCAAGAATCCATTTCCGAAGAGTGAAACAAAAACTAAAGGTATGTTGGAATTAATTCATTCAGATGTATGTGGTCCAATGTCCTCCACATCTTTCATTGGTTTTGAATATTATATTACCTTTATTGATGACTATTTAAGAAATACATGGATCTATTTCTTGAAATCAAAGAGCGAGGTGTTTGAAAAATTCAAGGAATTCAAATCCTTGATAGAGAATCTTTCAGACAAGAAGATAAAGATACTTCGTTCAGACAATGGCAGAGAGTATACTTCGAAAGAGTTTGAAGATTTTTGTAAAGATGCTGGAATCAAGAGGGAACTAACTACTCCCTACAATCCTCAACAAAATGGTGTTGCGGAAAGAAAGAATAGAACCATCATGGAATGAGTGAAGACAATGATATATGATCAAGATCTTCCAATGCATATATGGGCAGAAGCAGCAAGAACTGTTGTCTATAGAATAGAATATCTCATAGTGCTCTTGGATTCAAGACTCCAGAAGAGATGTTCACGGGAAATAAGCCTAAGGTAAGTCACCTCAAAATATTTGGTTGTCCAATATATGTTCATATATAGAAAGAGAAAAGAACCAAATTGGACCCCTCCGGAAAGAAGGGGATATTTTTTGGATACTATGAAGTGTCCAAGGCATTCAAAATTTACATTCCTGGATTCCATCACACGGAAATCAATAGAGATGTAACATTCGATGAAGAAGAAGCTCTCAAGAGATCTAGAAAACATGAAGAAGTGTGTGAGGAAGATACGCCTCCCAGAAATGTAGAGGCTACATTCCTCCTTGAAGATGAAGCACCTGAAGATCATGATATGACGAAACCACAAGAACCTCCTACGATGGAGATATCACGGAAAAGAAAGCCTTCTTGGGCAAGAGAAATTATACAATAATAAGAAAGATATGGAGCTTTTGAAGGCTCCACAAGGATAAGCAAGAAGCCCAAGACATTTTCTAACTATGTATCTTTGATGTGTGATCTTGTAGATCAAGAACCCACAAACTATGAAGAAGCTGTACAGAAGAAAGAATGGGTAGAAGCAATGACGGAAGAGTATCAGTCCATAATGAAGAATGATGTTTGGGATATAGTTCCCAAACTAGAAGGCAAGGGTGTAGTATCCTCCAAATGGATCTACAAAATAAAACATGTAGCTGACGGAAGTATAGAAAAATACAAGGCAAGATTTGTGGCTAGAGGTTTCTCTCAGAAAGAGGGAATTGATTATGAAGAAACATTTGCACCAGTAGCATGGTATACTTCGATTAGAGCTATCATGGCACTTGCATCCATGATGAAGTGGGACTTACACCAGATGGATGTGAAGATAGCTTTCCTGAATGGCATGATTGAAGAAGAAGTATATATAAAACAGCCACAAGGATTTGACGTTGAAGATAGACATATTCACGTATGCAAATTGAAGAAGGCCCTGTATGGCTTGAAGCAAGCTCCTAGAGCTTGGTATGGAAGGATAGATAGTTTCCTAACGAGCTTAGACTTTACCAAGAGTAAAGACGATCCTAACCTTTACTACAAGGTTATAGAAGATGAGCCTGTCATACTATTACTATATGTGGATGATTTATTTCTGACAGGGAATAAGAAACATATTGTAGAATGCAAGAAGAAGCTCACTGAAGAATTTGAGATGAAAGACCTTGGGTTAAAGCATTATTTTCTAAGTCTGGAAGTATGGAAAAGTTTAGAAGGAATCTTTCTCAACCAAGGAAAGTATGCTGTAGAGGTATTGAAAATTTTCGATATGTTGGAATGCAAAGCCATGGCCACACCCATGGATACCAACTTGAAGTTGTTAGCTAATGACTCCTCAGAATTAGTGGATGTGACTCAATACAGACAGATTATTGGGTCATTGATGTATCTAACAAATACCAGACCAGACATTTGTTTTGTTGTGAACACCTTGAGTCAGTATCTAGTTCAACCTATACATGTTCACCTGATAGCTTCAAAACATGTGATGAGATATATGAAAGGGACTATAGACTTCGGTCTATACTATGATGGAAACCATGATTACTGATTGTATGGCTATACAGATGCAGATTGGGTTGGAAGTGTCTCAGACAGAAGAAGCACATCAAGTGTTTGTTATAGTCTGGGGTCTACTATGATTTCATGGTTTAGCAGGAAACAGTCCAGTGTTTCTCTTAGCAAGACTGAAGCAGAATATATGGCAGCTTGCTCTGCTAGTTATGAAGCCATATGGCTTCAGAAGCTAATGTCAGGTTTATTCAACTTGGATTTGGATACTACCGTGATTCTATGTGACAACCAGAGTTTTATAAATATGACAGAGAACCCAGTGTTCCACGATAAGTTGAAGCACATAGAAATCCAGCATTTCTACATTCGATATATGATGCAAAAGGGAGCCATAAAGCTCCAGTATGTGAGTACTGATGAACAAGTTGTTGATGTGTTGACGAAGCCTCTATCCCGGGTAAAGTTCGAATACTTTTGAGAGAAGCTTGGTGTCTTTCGGAAAGACCTTCCTCGAAATGGGGAGCAGTGATGTTGAAGTGGGATTGTATCATCCCTGGACACTTGTCCTAAAGTGATTCGGTGACTTCGGTCTACGAGAATGAAGCGGGATTGTATCATCCTTGAACTTCCATTCAGAATGGATCTGGTGACTTTGGTCCTTGAGAATATGGTAGGATTGTACCATCCTTGAACTTTTGTTCAGAATAGATCCGGTCAATGATGGAATTTGACGGGAAAAATGACCGTCATGGGGCATTTTGACCATCAAATATAGTTAAATTTTTTTGTAAACCATCTTTTATGAAGGGAAAATTTGTCATTTAAACGTATTTTTCAAGGGCAATAAAATTTATAAAACATTATTATATTATTACTATTACTACTAAAACTTCATTATAAATTACTATTAGTAATATTAATACTTTTATCTTATTATTATATAAAATTATACTTTCAAGTTTCCAAATCCCAACCATACTTTCAATAAAAAGAAAAATAATAAGTTAGTGTTATTTCCATCATCCATGCCTCTCTATTTTGTAAGTTTCCTTGATTTTTCCTGAAAGCAAAAAGTTGTCATTTACGAGTGTTTTTTCTATTATTTTTTTATTTTTTTTACAATTGAAATTAACATGTAGTCCTAAAAGCATAAAATGTCATTTAACAATGATTTTTCTATTGTTTTTTTTTACTGTTGCAATTAGCAACTACATGGTACAAATTTCAGTGTTCAATGCTCAACTAAATGATTTGAAAGTTGGAAGTTGGAAGTTGGAATCCCTTGCCACTTGGAAACACAATCTTGCAAAGCATGGAAAGCATCATCAAAGGATTTTTGGGTTAATATAGAGATTTGTTTAAAAATCTATTATTTTGAAGAAATGTTATAAAACATTTCCTTGTATTTTTTTATCGTGAATTATGCAAATACTAACTAAGGAGTTGAAAACATGAAATATGTGTGTAACATTTCGAATGAAAATGGCCTCTGAAATTTGTAGAATTAACTATCATATTTTTCTCTATAAAAATTCAATTATAAAAACCTAAATCAATTATATTTTTTAAATGTTGTGAAAGCTTAGTAAAAAAATTATTGTGTGATGGTATGAGATACACCATAATCTTATAGATCTGTCACCCAATTGTACGTAATTCTGAATCTTTAAGTTTTTGGACGAGTGTTCATTGGTGAAAATTTTAAATTGTTGTTATTTTAAGGACTGCTTTTAGTTTCTACACCATCTATGTGTGCATTTAATTTGTACACCATCTATGTGGTAATGGGATCAAACTACCCATCTCCTAAACAAAAATGTTTCCATACTGAACAGCTCTTGACTCTCTCCCTTCACTTGTAGAATCCGTCCATGGTGGCTTAGGTTAGCGAGACTTACTCCGTAATTGTTCGTTGGATCCAAAGCAGTGCTTGGTATTTCTTTTCTGGGGTTTAAAAAAATTAAAAATCAATCATGAAATATCGGCAAATCAGACGCTAAACCGACAAAAGATCTCCGTCTTGAGGAGTCAGAGTCTGCATACAATTTAAAGGATGAACTATATTGAAAAAGACAAGGAGTAAATTTCTCGGTTGCATAAGATTATATTTTTATGTAATATTAATTTAGTATATAAATGGTATATAAAATGAACAGGAATCAAGAATCAAGTTAATGTACCATCATAGATATTAATGATTTTTTTATTTTAATCTAAAAATGTTAAAAAAAAATTAACAAAAATTAATTATTAAAGGGTAAAATTTCTAGAAAACTTTCAGTGTTGAAGGGTAAAATTTTAAGCAAAACGTTTCATGACAGGAAATATAAAATGCCAAAACGTCAAAAAAAATAATTTGACGGGTAGAATAAAAACCAAATTCCAACACTGGATCCGGTGACTTCAGTCCTCGAGAATGTGGTAGGATTGTATCATCCTTGAACTTTTGTTCAGAATGGATCTGGTGACTTCGGCCCTCAAGAATGTGGTAGGATTGTATCATCCTTGAACTTTTGTTCAGAATGGATCCGGTGACTTTGGTACTCGAGAACGTGGTAGGATTGTATCTTCCTTGAAATTTTGTTTAGAATGGATCCGATGACTTCGGTACTCGAGAATGTGGTAGGATTGTACCATCCTTGAACTTTTGTTTAGAATGGATCCGATGACTTCGGTACTCGGGAATGTGGTAGGATTGTATCATCTTTGAACTTTTGTTCAGAATGGATCTGGTGACTTTGGTACTCGAGAACGTGGTAGGATTGCATCATCCTTGGAGTTAGTCCTAAAGTGATAGGGAGTGATTATCCCGTAATTGTATCCGGTGACTTCGGTTGTCGAGAATGTGGTAGGATTGCATCATCCCTGGACTTAAGTCCAAAAGTGATCTGAAGACTTTTGTCTTCGTATTGTGGATTGTAGGTTGTTGCTGATGATGATGATGTTGCTGATCGAAAGATCAGAGTGTGATGATGATGTTGCTTAGATTGTTGTTGATGATGATGTTGTTGATTGAAAGATCAAAGTGTGATGATGATGTTGCTCAAAGTGTTGTTGATGATGATGATGATGTTGTTGATTGAAAGGTCAAAGTACTATTGATGATGATGTTGCTGAAGACCAAAATGTTGATGATGATGTTGTCAAAATGATGTTGCTGCTGAAATTGAAGATGAAGACTATATGTCAAAGATGTTGAAAAAGCTTCCAATGATCTATAGATGTATCAACCTGATGATGTTGAAGATTCTCTCTCCTTCTCCTACTGTTGTTGTTGTTATTGTTGTTGTAGAATACCCTTCTCGTTAAGGGGGAGTGTTGAATTATTATGACTTTGAATTGTATTTACTTATTACCCCGATGTTCCTATCAAGAGAATCATTTGTATTTTATTGTACCCAAATATTCCTACCGGGAGAACCACTGAGAGTCATGAGGAAAACCCTCTGTTGTAAGTCGAGTCATTAGCACCCTAATTAATATATTATTAAGCTGTTTTTGTCCTACAGAAATCGGCCCAGTCAATTTTAGTGGGGCCGACTTGGTGGAGTGAATTGTCAAGTGAACGAAAGAATATAAATAGAAGTGAGGCTCCTCTCACTTCTACACACTCACGCTCACTTGTGTAGCGCACAAGAGAGAGAGAGAGAGAGAGAAGCAATAGCTACAAGGAGGAGAAGGATTAGTATGGGGTTTTACCTTTTATATTTTGATCATCTATATTGAGGAAGCTTTTGCTAGGTTTTTCCCTTTAGGGTTTTCCCAGGATAAATCTGTGTTGATCTTGTGATATTGTTTCTTTCAGTGATCCTGTCTATATTCTTTTGTTATGAAATTGAAATTGAATATTAATGATCTAGCTTAGCATATATGGAATCTTAACAATCTATCCCATCCCAAGAAACCCCCCTTAGTGTAGATATTTACACTACAGTGAATGGAAGCAAGTTGTCCTCCATAAATAACATCTTTATAAACTATTTCTCATCCCATGAGAATGACTAGAATATAGTCTCCATCATGAATTCCAAAATAGAACCCTCCTAGGTGGTTTCTACCCAAGTAGTTGAAACATCTCAAAATTGGGTCATCAAAACACTGTAAGGCTATCATATTTTGAGCATTCTAGATAATAATCCTCTCATATGTCTAGGAAAACCTTAAGTGCTCCTCTAGACTCTACAACCACTTGTATAGAATTATTGACAAGTATACCAATAAATTATTCCAGAAAACTTCAAATAGAAGGAAGAAACTAAAACTTTGGTACATACACCCAATCAATAAAGATTGATATGATGTGAATAGGTCAACCTATTAATCAAACCAACCTTGTATTTTTTTCATCTCATTCATGAACCTCTTATTTTTCCCATTTAGATAAATATAAAAAATTTATATTCCTTGAGTTGTCAACCAATATTCCCGCTTCAAGTAATATTCTTAATGATGCAAGGGAAGGCATCCCATTATTATATATTCATAATGTATTATGTGTTTATCATTCTCAATATCTATGAAAAATTCTTCTTAATGGGGGGGTGATGACTTACAAAGTCACCAGATAAGGATTCTTAGGAATATTGATAAGTGATCATACAAACATATGAGACTACGCTTTTTGAAGTATTTGAAATGAATTTTCTCTTTCTACCAAGCCACCTTTCCTAACATGAGTCTCAACAAAATTTTATCTCCCATGTCCTATTTAGATATCATAGGATCTATAATATCTAGTCCACCCCTCTCAAACATGGCTCAGAATATGTTCTAGTTAATGAGAAGATTATTTTTGCTATTTACCTTGCCCCCTTTCCACAAGAACCTCATAACCTTTTTTCTCGGGGAATGCATAGATCATGCTATCACCAAAAGGGTTGAGATATGGAATATAGGAAGAATTAATAAAATTGATTTAATGAAAACTAACTAACCCATCACGTTATACCATTGGGATCCCCATTTAAGATTTTTGTTCTTTATATTTTTAAGAGTTTGCATCCAAGTTACACCTTTGTGTTTGGTTAGCACTATAGGAATTCCATATATTTGAATTTCATCTAATGAAGTTGCAATAATAATCCCAGATCCCCAAATATTAGCTACAATGAATGGTCATATGATTTCTAACCATAGATACTACTCTTGGAGTTGTTTACTTCCTCACCCAAAGAATACAAGTATTGGTGTAGCTAATATAATTATTTTCACTCATGGAGGGAGAGTGCTAACATGGCATGCTTTAAGCCATTTATCAATTAATTCTACCATCAAAATATAAAGTGAGTGAGACAGTTAATAGCCTTGTCTTAATCCTTGGTATATTTGGTATAATTGTGTGTATAGACCATTTACAAGTGGAGAAATTCAAGGCTTACCTATACAAGATTTCACCTAGCCACCAAACCGATCAATAAATCCAAATTGTGTAAGCATATCAAATAGGAAATTATTCCTTACCCTATCAAATTCATTTTTCATAACTAGCTTAGTCACCATACATTTCTTGTCATTGGTTTAGATTGAGTGAATTTCTTCTTGCATCAAAATGATATTGTTGGTTATTTTTATTTTTTTGAAAACCCCCCAATTATCTTTTGAAATTAGGTTTACATGAGGGATGATTGTCAATATTCCATACATATAGGATGACTAAACATGAAGGAACTAATTTCAACCCTTTGTGTTCAAACCCAGTGTTATGGATTTACTTGGTAATCATTATAGAAAGGTGATTGGTTCAATGATGCTTGCTTCTAACCTATTTGCCCTAGTTATACTAGTAATAGGTCACATATCACTTCTAGTTACTATGCTTATTACTCGTACTCAAGCTTCTTACTTTACCATGATATCGCATGCAGTATCTCTAGCTTTAGCTAATGGAACTAGTAGAGATTATCATAATATAGAGCATAATGTTGGTGTTGACTCATATATAATAAGTGACTATAATATGTAATCAATATGGATACAAGGACAGAGTTACACTGTGTACAAGCTTATACCTATTGTTTCAAATTACTAGGTTATTGGTGTTACCTATACTAGTCTTCCCATTACTATTAGGTTCCATAAAACTATTGAGATAACAAGAGTTTGTACAAGAACTATGCTTGAACATGATCGTTACTCTTCCTGTTAAGGTTGTAGTGATCTAAGTTGACCTATAGTAACATTTCAACCATGCTAAGTGTACAGAAAGCCACGTAACTTACTTATGTCAATACCGTCACACTAGTTCATTAGTGAATCAATAATATGCAGTTACTCATACATAGAAATCCTGATTGCTATACTAGTATCTCCATTGATATACTCTTAATTCTGTTATAGGCATAATGATTGGATATTGTGAATAATTATATCATGTATCCTTTAAGACCACCCTTAGGATTGTTGTTATTAAGTTATTACTGAGATGGGGGTGAATCAGTAATTGCGCAAATATGTATAATTTTAACTTATGTGGATTTTTGCATATGTAAAACTTTCCAGCATTCATAATAATAATTGTAACAGTGCATAAATACTTGAGAAAAATTTTATATCTATAAATATATATGATTAATTACATCAGTGGGAGATTACAGTCTCCAAACATGAGCGCCCACTCATTTCAGGTGTTAACCTGATCCCGAGTGCAATTTGTGAGATATTGGCACTGACATGCAACAACTTCAATATGTGTAAGCACCAACTCAAAATATTTAGTAACCAACCTAAATAGATATCAGTGTGACTACATAAACTGTAACTTGCAGCTTCAAGCACTGACTTGTGGAAAACTACGCTCTCTGGTTGTGGAAGCCCCAACTTCTGTCTGTTCTCTAGCACCGACTGGAAGGAGGAATATACTACTCCCTGAGTTTTATCTACACCAACGGAAAGGATGATGACACACCCTAACTGTATTCTCCAACATCGACTAGAAGGAGGATGCAACCCCTTATTCTGTGCCCCATCCGACCTCCCTGATATGAAGTATGATTGTATAGAAAAAATTGCAAATAGAGAGAAATACTTTATCTTCAATCCACATATGTTGTAAATTATTTGATCCGTGTCTTAACAGATAGTTCCCCAAAAACATGAAGTGCAAAATATCTCTGATCTGTGTCTTCTTAGATGATTTTATCTCTAGGCCCATTGACGCTTGTTGCACTACGATCCGTGTCTTTAATGAGCAAGAAACTTTGCACATCTAGAATATGGGTATCATTTTATTTTAGCTCACTTATTTGTTGTTCATCATTGACTGAATTTTTTGCACTTTGGATCTGCTACATAAATATGCTCTCTGCGATCAATGAGTCATCTATACCCCAAAGAAATTCTGAAGCTTGTCCAATTATAATCTCAGATCTTCATTTTCACAAGCTTACTTCACTTCATCTATCTCTTTCTTATTTATAATTTTCTAAACTCAAGAGATGTGTCCACTTGGTAAAGTTCCTTAACTTCGGATAAAACCCCATTGGATTGTGTCTTTAACAAGTTAGGATCTAAGTCAGCATGCCTCTTTTCGTAATTCAACTTTGTGTAGTGTATGACGCACATATGCCAACATCCTTATGGGACTCTTGCACACATCGATTCATTGCTTATGTTGCTTTACAAATATGTGTACCACATACCATATTCTTTGTGGGACTTTTACACACAATTTTGTTTCTCTTTGTTCACAAGTCACACAAATGACATTTGCACATCTGTGCTATTTTCAATGTTCTTCTATATTTATGACTATGTACGCATTTGTGGCCAATGTCATGGTGGGGTAACTGATTTCATGTGAATTCACATTATCTCATATGTATTTATTCAAGTTGGTTGTGTGAGAAGAAGTCTTTTAGAAATTCCATTTGATTCTTTTGACTTTTGGTCTATCTTTTTTATCCTTTGGAAACACATATTCAACAATATCCTTTGATCCTTTGACATCACATATTCAACATGATAATTTGATCCTTTGACATCAATTATTCAACATGATCCTTTGAGCCTGTGATCCTTTAACATCAATGACAACAAATATTCAAAAATATCCCCCTTTGTCATTGATCTCAACACTGCCTTGAATAATTATACTTGTTTCAAACTCTCCCTGAAGTTGTGTGTCAAATAATTCTTCTGTGATCATGTTCACACATATGTCTTCTAGTTTCTGACATTGCTCCCCTTGTCATTTGGATGTTTATTTGTTCATAATTCTAACTTCTCTCCCCCTTTGAAATCAATGGAAAAGTAACATGTTGCTTTGTTGAATCCCCTAGATTTTTGCTCATTGCTTCTAGTGTGCCAGGTCAAATATAATCACATTGTATGCATCTAATTTAATGTACCCTATGGAGAATCTTGTCTTGAGATTTAGACATGAGTTGTTTTATTTCCTTCAATAAATTTGCTTGTTATCGCACATATCTCCAACCTTTTGCATGCGTGGTTAAATTTGATGTGCCCGTTATCCTGTCCGCGTGGTGTGTGCATACCAGGACTTTTAATTTGACATAATTTTTTCAAACCACCATTTTTTTCATTTATCATCCTTTGCATTAAATTTGAATCCATTATGATCTTCCTTGGATACAATGCATAAACTTATCAACTTCGACGTCCCTTCAATTTATGTTCAAGTGCATGATGAGTTTCTTCTCAGTTATATAAGTTGGTAATATTTTAATTATGTTCACCACACTAGCTCATACTATGTAGAGCTTATTCTGTCATTTGCATCTTGATTTTCCATTCTTCAGTCATCATTGTTCATCATGTCTTATTTCCAACGTTTAATTCCCTTGGCATCCTCTGCGCAGTGGTTCAGTCTCAACATGCGGAACTTGGCCGACTGCAGATGGACATAGGTATTTGGTAGAGACAAGTAAATGAATCCAACTTCTTCCCATGCTTCCAACAGTCATGCTTCAACCAGACTACTTCAGAGACACTATCCAATTTGAGTAAGAGAGTGGATATTCTAGAACGACAACAGCAACAAACATTCAATATTTTGATTCATCTTGGGGTTGATCCCAATTCATCAACTTAGACACTAGACCTTCTTCCCCTGTTGCATTCATTTAGGTCTACAGAACTGGATCCAATGGACTTGGACTTGCATCTTTCACCTCTACCTACCAGTCGTGATGAAGAAGTTGACCTCGAGCTCCATCTTTGAACCATATTCTGTCATCGTCAGTTTTGTTGTGCTTTAATTTTTGTCCTTAAACCCCAATTATGGCTTGATGTAATGCGAGATTTGAAGCTCCACAAATTTCTAATCATATTTTGAATATAAGACAAAAGCTTCCCTTTTTGCACAGTAATGGTGTATTTCTTGTTCATTTTCTTCCATGCTATTTTATGCATGACTATTTTACTTTTACACTAACAACAACACATTTTAAACTATACAGTAACAGTTCTTCAAATAAATTCAATGAACCCCCACTTACTTTATCAATCCTTGAGTGTTTGATATACATGTTTTTAACTCAAGGATCCTGCATAACCCTTTTAGGTTAATGTGAGTAGCAATCGATTGTCGCTAGTATTGCACAATTGTTGTTTTCATCTTTTGCACATACATAATATGTATTTCTTATCCATATATTCTTGATTGATTTAGCAACATTTTCGTTCTGTGCATTTTTGACACGCTCCTAAGACACATTTCTTTCTCAAACCTTCTGGTGCACAGTGAACCTTTGCTCCTGAGGTGGAAAATTTTCAACGCACTTATTTCTAACATATTTCATTCGATGTTGGACTTTTAGGAAACATTTCGAGGAATTGTGGCCATATTTATCACACACATAATGCTTCATAGTGTGACAGTATTTCACTATATGCTCGACAAAATTACATCTCCATCATCTGATGGTATTTTTGTATTTGGGGGCATTAACAAACCTGAATTTTTCATTTCTTGCAGGAATTTCAAGTTTTCTACGAAAAGTAACCTGTTGGTTGAGACTAGGTTTTCCTTTGTCGCAGATCCCATCAATTTTCTTTTACAAACTTAATACTGGTCTTATTTTCTGGAGATCGTTGATAGCTTAGGATTTCATCGAGGATAGTCGAGCTATTTTTGAACTTATTTTGAGTCTATGCGTCAATATATATTTCATCCTTTCCTTGAATTTCAATAACTGATTTCAAGCTCAAAGCTTCTAATTCTTTCAACGCAATTTTCTTATGTCAAAACTCATTTACTAATGTTGACTCCCTCCAAAACTTCTCAAACCCACACTTATTTTTTTCTAGTTCCTTGATTCTTCCTTTTGCGTAGAGCAATTCCTCTTCCTTATCTTCCATTTGTTTCTTTGGGTCTTCATGCATATCCCCAATCTACTTGATTTGTTCATCATCCATCTCAAGTTGTTCCTTTAGCGCATTGTTATATTTTCTTGATTTATTCATATCTTTGAGAGTGCTTATTAACTCGCCTTCCTAGTCGACGCCAAAAATGTCCCCATCTTTAGACTTTGAGCTTTCTTTAGAGTACATAAACTTTTCATATTTTGACGATGGTCATGTAACTTAATTAGGGAAGTGTTTTTTGTTGACAATTTTATCCATCTTGAATAGTTATTTTGAGCTTCTTGATTTTTTCTTTTCATCGGATTTAAGAGAACGAAAGAAAATTCCATTGTATGTCCATTCCTTCGCAGCTTTAGATATACTAGAAAGAGCTCATTTAATTGATAGATTTCCTCCTAACACATTCTCATCCTTATCCAAGGCCATCAATAATATATCCCTTAGACTATCATTTTCCTCTTCATTCGAATCACTATCATCCTTGGTGTACAAGATTTTCTTCTACCTTTGAAATTTCTTCTTGTTCACATCTTTGTTATGTTGATGTTTTCATTTTCTCTCTTGATATTCTGACTCTTCCTCGCTTTCACTTTCTTGTTTTTTTCATATGTGCACTTTGAATCAAAATGTCCAATTCTACCACATTTTAAAAAATTTAAAGGTAGTTTTCCTTTGTACTCACTTTGTCCTCTTTTCAGTCTTCTTAGGAATCTAGCTTCTTATTCATCTGATTGATCATTTGTATTACTATATTAACTTCCGATGGACTTAGGATTCCTTGTTTCTTTGAACACAACTTCTTTCCTATATACATTATCAGGTTCTATTCTCATTTCGTATGCTGTGAGAATTCCATATAGTTAATCCTTGGTCAGGTCGTCCAATTCACTTATTTCTTCTAAAACAGACACTTTTGGATTGAACCATGTGAGAAGAGTTCTCATGATATTTTGTACAATTGACTTCTATTTAATAACAGCTCCAAGTCCCATTATGGAGTTTATTATCTCATCCACTCTCAGAAAGTATGAGGCAACATCTTCTTCCTCCTTCATTTTAAGAGTTTCAAACTACGTTGAGAGTGTTTTCCCCTTGGACTTCCTGACTTTGTCACCTCCTTCATAGATAATTATTAGTTTATCCCATACTTATTTCAATGTGGTGCACTGCATTACTTTGGTGAACTCAGTATCTACTAACCTGCACAATATGGCATTCTTCGCTCGTGTGTTCCATTCATATTGTTCTCTATTTTTTGGACCAACGGTCACTGTTTTGGAGGTTGAAAGCTCACCATTATATTCTTACTCATCTGCAACTTTTGGGAATTCATATCCATCCTCTATTGATTTCCAAATATCCATGCCAAGTGATTCTAGATAGACTTCCATTCTTATTTTCCAGAAGGTATACTTTGAACCATCAAATCTTGGATCCCCGTTGATGGACAAACCTTCTTGCTTATCCATTTCTGTGCTAGATTAGTCTTCAATATGTTAGTCTATTTACTAAAGACACCCTCTCTAATGTCAATTGTTGGTATTAAGTTATTGCTGATAGGGTGGTGAATAAGTAATTGCGCATATATGTATAATTTAAACATATGCATATTTTTGCAAATTTAAAACTTTCTGGCATTCACAATAATAATCAGAACAACAGATAAATACTTGAGAACAAATGTATATCTATAAATATATATAAGTAATTACATCGGTGGGATATTACAGTCTCCAAACATGAGCACCCACTCATTTCAGGTTTTAACCTAATCCCAAGTACAATCTGCGGGATTTTGGCACCGACCTGTAGCAACTTCAATATGCGTAAGCACCAACTCACGATCGTCAGACACCAATCTAAAAAAGTAACAATATGACTGCATAAACTGTTACTTTCTCCTACAAAATCTGACCTATGGAAAATTGCGCTCTTTGGTTGTGGAATCACCAACTTCCTTTTTTCTCCAACACCCACTGGAAGGAGGCTACTAACCCCTATGTTTTATCTGCACCAACAGAAAGGATGCTTCCACACCCTAATTATATTCTCCAACACCGGCTGAAAGCAATTTGCAAAACCCCTTGTTCTTTTCCCCATCTGACCTCCTCGATATGAAGTATGGTTGTATATAAAAACTTGCAAATAAAGAGAAATATCTTATCTTCAATCTACAATTGTTGTAACTTTTTTTATCTACATTTGAGTATCTATGTCTTAAAAAATAGTTTTCCCAAAAACACGATGTGCGAAAATAAATATGATCTTTGTCTTCTCATCAGATCTGTGTTTCAGACTTGGTCACACTTGATGCATTACGATTTGCATCTTGATTGAGCAAGAAACTTCACACGTCTAGAATACATGTATCCTTTTCTTCTAGCGCATTTATTCATTGTTCATCACTGACTGAATTTTGCACACTACAACTTACCTACATAAAGATGCTTTATGTGATCAATGAGCAATTGATACCCCAAAAAAATTCCAACTCTTTTCCAATTGTTATCTCATCTCTTCATTTTCACAAGCTTACTTCACTTCATCCATATCTTGGTTATGTATAATCTTCTTAACTCAAGAGTTGTGTCCACTTTGTGAAGTTCCTTAACTTCAGATAACATCCCATTGCAAAGGTATGAGGTTGGGAAGGAAAGAACAAATGCCTCTACACTTGATTTGGTACACAGTGATGTCTCAAGACCAATGTCTACAACATCCATGAATGGATCCAGATACTTTCTAATCTTCATTGATTACTACACAATGTATTTTTGGATCTACTTTCTTAAGCAGAAGTCTGAGGTGTTCAAAACTTTCAAACTTTTCAAATCCTTATTTGAGAACACCCTTGGGAATAATATCAAAGTAATCAAATCAGAACATGGAGGAGAGTGAATCAAAAGAGAGTTCCATTAGTTGTGTGCTTCAGAAGGTATTCAAATGCAACATTTAGTCCCATACACACCACAATATAATGGTGTAGTTGAGAGGAAGAACATATCTTTGAAAGAGATGGATACCTTCCTTCTTAAAGCAAGATATCCTCCATCATATATGTGGGAAGAAGCAGTGAACTATGCTTCGTACATACAGAACAAAGTATCTCACAAGTCAGTGGTTGGGCTCACTCCATTCAAATAATTGATGGGACATAATCCCAATGTCTCACATATAAGGGTTTTTGGCTCCAAAGCATAGGACATAATTCCATTTGACAAAAGGAAGCCTTCAAACCTCAAAGTAGTGAATGCATTCTGCTGAGATATGCATATGATGCAAAATCTTACAAACTTATGGAGATTACAAGCAGAAGATGCTTCATAGAGAAGAGTGTACATTTCAATGAATATCCATTGCATGATCTACAACCATATGAAGAGGAAGGTATAAATACTCAATCAATTCCATTTGCATATGATGATGTTTCTATTGATGTTTCATATTCAGAGTCCAAGGATGAGGATCAAGGAGAACAAGATATAGATATTGCGAATGAATATCAAGCATATCTAGATCCATATCTTGTTCCTACTCCGATTCCAAGGCCTAAATGGGCTCAAAAACTCATTAAAGTTATTGGGAACAATGTTGGGGATCCATCTAATAGAAGGAGAACCTTATCTCAATTTCAAGATGAGAACCTTGTGCTCTGTCATCTAGATCAAATTCTCCCAGAGAGGTGCTACATGATGTTGGGGTGTGATCCACAATCCTAAAAGGAGGCTTGCCATGATCCAAGATAGCAAGTAGCCATGGATGATGAATATGATTCACTACAAGACAAGAAGACCTAGAATTTTGTCTCCTTATTTCCTAGGAGAAATCTTGTCCAGTGCAAATGGATCTACAAAACCAAACTAGAAATAGATGGATCTACTACCAAGTACAAGGCTCAGTTATTGGAAAAGGGGTATTCACAAGTTCATGGGCTGGACTACAATGAAACGTTCACTATCCATAAGGTTGGTTTTGGCCATTGCAGCTTCAAAAAAATGGGAGGTACATCTCATGGATTTGAAGAGTTCCTTCCTCAATGGTGACTTGGAAGAAGAGATATACATGAGATAGCCTAAGGAGTACACTAAATATTCCTCCTTGGTTTAAAAACTAAGGAAATATCTGTGTGGACTCAAGTAATCCCGAAGGGAATGGTATGCCAATATGGATGCCTTCTTATTGTCTGAGAAGTTCAAAAGGTGCAATTCTAACTGTAATGTCTACATGCAGAAGAAGGGAGGTTGATTACTATTGATTTTATTGTATGTGGATGACTTTCTCATTGCCAGTGGTTCAACTGTTGGATTGAGGGACATCGAGTCATCTTTGAGCAAGGCCTTCTCCATGACAGATCTAGGGCTGCTAAGGCATTTTATTGGCCTTGAAGTGAATAAAAAATATGTAGCGATCATGATTACTCGGTCCATATACATAGGATATTTGCTCAAAATATTTCATATGACCGATTGCAAAGCAACATCCTTCCCCTTCTTATTTGGCATCAAATTGGAAGAAGGTGGTTCTATGCCCCTGATTCGTAGTACTCTCTATAGAGAGCTGATTGGTAGCTTATTGTACCTTACTCATTCAATACCAGATTTGTCATATGTTGTGAGTGTTGTTGCTATGTTCATGCAGGAGCCACATGAGATGCATTGGAAGACATAAAAGTGCATATTGCATTATGTGCAGGGTACTAGAGAGTTTGGGACTCACTATTCTGTTGGTGCTCATCTAGATCTAGTTGGTTTTACTGACTCAGACTGGGTTGGAGACAGTATTGACAGACAATATACTTCAGGATTTGTGTTCATGTTGAGTACTGGACCAATCTGCTGGTCAAGCAAGAAGCAAGCATCTATGCCTCTCTCTTTGGCTGAAGCAGAGTATCAGGGGCTGTGAATGTAGCTATTCAGGGAGTTTGGCTACACGGGATTCTGATGGAGTTTGGAAATTGGAATTCACACTTCTCATTTAGTAGAAATACTATGTGATAACCAAAGTGCAATTAAAATTTCCAGTGATCCAGTACATAAGCAACGAACCAAACACATTGAATTTTACATGCACTGCATCCGAGAACTAGTGCATAATAAGGATATCATTCTACATTACTGCCCTATAGAGGAGTAGGTTGTGGAAATATTCACAAAATATTTCATTGAAAATAGATTTGTTTAGCTTGGGCCCACCTACCACCTGATATGGCAATTTTCATGATTTTGGGAGCTCCAAAGGCTAATCCCTATATTTTAGGAACCCACACTGATTCATGGGAGTCCCACCATCAGTTCACCCTAGTCTGTGTTGAGTTATTCTCTGATGGTCATTAGTTAATTCACCTTCAATTATCCTAGCGCTAGCTTTGAATTATTCAAGGATACTGGGCACCTTTGCTCACCTACCTAGGTTAATTAATTGATTGTGAGGTGTTTCAGTTGTCTGGAGTTACACTAATGAGCCTCTAGTGGTGGTTTTTCCACAGTTAGTGATCTCTAGAGTTGTTCCAAGTCATGGGATTCGAATCACTCCTAGAGGATTCAAATTTCCTTTATTGTATAATGTATGTATTACATACATGTTAGTGATTATGAGATTAATGTTATGCTGACAATTTTTTGCCTCTTGTCTAAATAATTTCACCATGATCGTTTGATCATTCTAACAATGAGTTTCTTCTTCCTAATTCATTCTTCTTTCATAGTGAGGTTCAATCCAACGTAAATATCTTGTAGCTTGAACAATTTTACATGGTATCAGAGCAAGTGCTCAGTCCAATTTCAATCCTCGAAAACTTCCATTGATGCACCAGAAGAACTTGGGTTCCACATAATTCCTGGTATTTGTTCCTTGCTCCCATTGGATTTATCCAAAGAAGTCTAGCCAAGTGTAAAGCACCCTGATACTGTGCACACATCGAAGTAGAGAGTAATTGAATTGGTTTGCCTTCGAATTGAAAGTTTTTTTTGCAGGTAAATTGAAGAATTCAAAATAATTGTGCTTCTCCTAAAGCTGCAAAATGGAGAATTCACCAGCCTTGACACCGAGGATCCTCATACCCTTCAATTATATTCATTGGAGGGAAGATATGAAAATTGTGTTGTGCAACAGATGTCTGTACAAGGTCACTATGGGAAAGGAGGTCAAACCCCAACAGCCTTTAGAGAAGTTGAAGTATCTAAACAAATTGGATGAAGCTGTTGATTTCATTTGCATTCATATATCCATGGAGTTACTCTTCCACCTTGATGGATTAAAAACTCCAAGGGAAGTATGGTAGAATCTTGAATCACTGTTTGGAAATTAGGATGAGCTAAGAGGCCATATTCTTGAGAATGAATTGATTTCTATTCAACACAGCAATTTTGAAACCATCCAGCAATTCTTCTCCAAGTTCAAATACTTGGTCATGTAGTGCAAGAAATGTGGGATTGACAAGATTCAGGATGAGTAATTGTTGCTCTCCATTTTGAGCAAGCTTGGACCATAATTATTAGTGTTTGTGTCCACCTTTCATTCCAGGAGATTGACAACTCAAAACTGGTGAATGTCATCTCTTGATGCATTGACATAATCTCTTATTCAAGAATAAGATAAGGTGATCTAGATGGGAGGCCTCAAAGCCTCCAAGAATCAAGCTCTCTTGGTTGGGGAGACCAAGAATGTGCAAGCCAAAGGTAAACATAAAGGCAAGGATAAAAATAAATCTGATATCAAATCTAAGGAGAAGCAAAATCCTTCAGAAGGAGCCTCGGGTTCTAAGAAGGACAATCACAAAAGATTTGAAAAGACCAAGTTCCCATACTGCAAGAGAGGAAACCATCTAGAGAACCTATGTATGAATAAAACCATAGATCAAATTTCAAGACTCTTTGAACGGTACAATATTCCCCTCCCTAAACAAGAAAAGAATCATGATTTTGGAAATAAGACTGAAGATCATGAGAGATTACATGCACTGAAGGTAGGTTTCTCTCAATCACAAGATTTTATCATTGATTATGGAACCTCCAACCACATGGTTTCCTCCAAGGAATCATTATCTTCTCTGGATATCTTTGGTGATCCTAAAATACACATGGGAGATGACTCTGAAATCCCAATTGTTGACAAAGGTTCAATTCAATTTGAGCATGGAGTGTTCAAAAATGTCCTCTATGTGTCGTCCCTAGCATCAAATATGTTGTCTGTATATCAGATGACCCATACAGGCTCGCCAAAGCGTGTCATATTTGATCCCGACTCTAGTGGAGATCTCAGAGATCTCTATTGGGAACCTGGTAGTGAAAGGAGATGCAAATATTTCCTTCGATGCATATGAATTGTCACATTTCTTCCTCACTCAGATCCAAGTGCCCTATTGACTCATGCTAATGATACAAGTAGAATTTGGAATGAGAGATTTGGCCATTTGAATTTCAAATATCTCCAACAACTGCACAATGAAGAGATGGTTGAGGGATTGCCTCTCATCAAGTCCTCTCAAGGTGTTTTCAATGGTTTCTTGGTAGGTAAGCATCCAAAGCGAAGGTATGAGGTTGGGAAGGTAAGAAGAGTTTCCTCTACACTTGATTTAGTACACAGTTATGTCTTCAGACCAGTGCCTACAACATCCATCAATGGATCCAGATACTTTTTGACCTTGATTGATGATTTCTCAAGGTATTATTGGATATACTTTCTTAAGTAGAAGTCTAAGGTGTTTGAAACTTTCAAAGTTTTCAAAGCCTTAGCTAAGAACACCCTTGAGAATAATATCAAAGCACTCAGATCATACAATGGAGGAGGGTACATCAAAAGAGAGGTCCAGTAGTTGTGTGCTTCAGAAGGTATTCAAATGCAACATTCAGTCCCATACACACCACAACATAATGGTGTAGCTTGAGGAAGAACAGATCTTTGAAAGAGATGGTTAACTTCCTTCTTGAAGCAAGAGATATTCCATCATATTTGTCAGATGAAGCAGTGAACTTTGTTGTACATACATAACAGAGTACCTTACTAGTCAGTGGTTGGGGTCACTCCATTCAAAGCATTGATGGGACATAAGCCTAATGTATCACATATGAAGGTTTTTAGATCCAAAACATGGGCCAAAATTCCATCTGACAAAAGGAACGCCTCTGTTTTTTAAAATGACTAATGATTTTCTACACCAAACTCCACTATGTATATGTTGATAGTGTTTTCAACCCAGAAGTCTAACATCTCACATAAGTTTATGATCTAATCTATGTAATGCAATCAAGTCTTGAGCAGTCCACCAAATAGTTTTCTTACACAGGTTCTCAAATTATGGGGGGTGTATGCAAGTATTTTTATCCACTTATACAAGATTACAAGAAACTCACACCAAAAAACATCACACTAATCTAACAATGGTCCATCATAAAGTATAAACTCCCTACACATTACTAGATCCCATTTTTATAGCCTTGTTTCTTATGACACAAAATGTTCAAACCTATTTTTCCACCAATCTTGGATTTGATACTTATAGATCTCTTTACCCATTCAACTAGCACTTTTGTAATGCCCCGACATTAAGCACCTTTGTTAAGGCATAACATATGGAACACTAAGATGCGCTACTTAAGAGTGCACAATGATTCTGTATGATTTTGGTAGCCTTGGTGGTCGTCTCCTACTTGTTGGGCTTGAGACGAATAAGATGGTGTACTAGCGTGTTAGATCGCTAGGAGGACCAAGGGATGTCGATTCAAGTATAATGAGAAAAACTAGTGAGCGTTGTGGAAGTGGGTTCAACAAAGGATGGTGCAACTGGCAATGTAATATGTGGTGTAGAAACCATGCTAGGGAAAATAGACTAGATGGGTAAAAACATCGCCATATGTTGGGCAGTCAATCGTCCAAGTGTTGGATTAATGGAGGCAATGTCCTGTCATTGTCTAAGGTCTAGTGGTGAGGCGATAGGTCACATAGCCTATGGTGAAACGAGCATTTGGCATTCTGTTCATAGCCAAGATTAGTGTGAAATGAGCAGTTGGCATTCACACTATGCCATTGTCTCATTATAAGCGTAGACAAGGCTAGTGTGAAATGTGTGAAATACTAGTGATAGAGGAAATTTGGGGTCTAATATGGGCCTCCTAAGGAAAATAATAAAATATATTTGTAAATTTTGGAAGAACAGAGAAACAAACTACTTTTTTTCTTCGTATTTTCAACATATCTCCCTGTGGTCTTACTCAAATTTCGAGTGTAAGCACTTGTTGGATGTGAAATCAAATTATGCATTGAATGAGAACTCGATCCCACTTGAAATTTGAGTAAAACCATAGAATAAATGTTGAAAATACAAAGAAGAAAAATATTTTTTTATAACAAATATGACAAGTTAACTCTTATGGTTGACTCTTTTCTTGAAATTATATTGGTTGGCTCTTTTTTTATGAGGATCATTTTGGTTGGCTCTTTATCTTATGAGGCCCAGTTTAGACTCCAAATTTCCTATAATGTAAATGAATGGCGATGATATTATAGAGTTCCTTTTAACCTTCTATTATATTACACAATAGTAAGAAATATTGAGTAATATCAAACATTATTCAAGGATAAAAATATATTGCCCTAAACCTAAGATTATTCGTTACACATTCATAAAATACACAATAAAAGTTTTGACGAGCGCCAATAAAAATCATTTTTTATTATTCATATCGTAGCAAAATAGAGCATTCCTTAATATTCACAATCTCTAGGGACAAATACCCGCAACATGGATCCCAAGTCCTATATCCCACCCTGTACATTATTTCCCAAAAATGACTCCCCTCTCTCTTGCATTCACTTGCTCACACACTGACCTTTCTTAACCCCAATCCCTAACATCTCATGATATTTTATACAAATAATTTATTGTGGTTCATCCTAACTGCGTCAAGATGGTTGTTTTGGGAAAAAAATCACAAGGGTGAGAAATTCTTCCTCTCTTTACATGTTGCAACCAAGGAAACAATGTGAGTGATGACTAGTAGACCAAACGCTAACAAGCTAGAGCCAAACTCAACAAATAAGAGTGAAATAAAAGATTATTTAGTGCTAAAATGCCATAAAACAAAGAGGATGAGTTAGCTTCAACCATATAGTATTGTCCAACGCCATAGCTTAGCAACATAACTTAACCGAAGGGATGGAGCATATGAATTGGCAAAGCTTAGCACCCTGAATCCACTTGGCTTGTAAAATCTCCTTCATACTAGTACCGTTGCAATTTTTGCAGACATTACATAGTCATGATATTATGGACATCATATGGTGTAGTACATCAACCCATGGACTTGTACCCCACGCTTCTAAATTGGTAAAAATATTTTGACATGGATAATGCTGTATAAACCACCCATCTTATAATTAATAAGAACATGAGATTATTCACAGTGCGCATATCTAGAAAAAGACTACTAAGCATGTGAAATTATTCACAACAAACATATAGAAAGAGATTACTAGTCATGCGAGATTATTCATAACGTGCAAATCTAGAAAAGTACTACTAATGTAGAATGAATTCCAATGGCAGTATCGTAGTAATTACTATCATAGGAGATTATTCACAACTCACATATTTTGAAGTAAAATATTAATTTGGAACGAAATCACAATGCCATTATAGTAAGTTGATATTGTAGCAAGATGACCCTCTTTATGACTATTAATTTATCACAGTGGTCTAGGGACAAAAAACACAGTCTCACAAAGAGTTCAGACAATTAAGCAAAAAATTGGCAAAATGGTGCTGCAATGGAAGTAGCAGCTCTGTATAATCAAATGAATAATTAATAATACAATACAGTGATCATGAAAGGTGCATGAATGCCAAGACAATTCGACTTCCCAAGGAGGTCATTCAAATTGAATGAATGGGTGTAGCTTCACTTACTGCAAGCCACATTAAACACACTAGTTAACCAACTGATCCAAGTCATGATTGACTCAATTGAGTCCTAACTGAAGTCGGAGTGCAATGGATGACTGAGTCTAACTGAAAGTAGCTCAGACACATGTCACTACATGCCAAACAACAAGTGGTAGCGCATCATTAACTCCAATGAACCCCGATGAGGTTAACTGAAGTCAAACTGGCCATCAGAGGTGGTTGGAGGTGCCCCTGTTGACTCCAGTTCATTAAATATTAATAAAATAATCAATTTTAATGAATGGAGGCACCTTCACCACTCAACTTAACTGATTGTAACCATCAGTTAGCAATTAGGTGCATTTATGACACTCGAATCACCCCCGAAGTGCTCCAGTTAGCCTCCTCGAATGAAGGAGAAGGCTTAGTTGGCCTCCTTGACTAAAGGTAGGTGTGGGTGTGCTCATGTTGATGTCATAGTGTGCTCATTTGATGTTGATTAAGTCAATAAAACTTAGGATAGTGATTTAACAAGGTCAAATTGACCAAATTAAGTGTGCATGGTGGGTAGATGTCTCCAACACCCCCCCTTAATCTATACTCAGAGGAGTAGAAACATAAAGTGCGTGAAATGATAAGGCCCCAGCAACAAAGGCCATAGGTCACCCTGTACAATAATGTAACTCAAACAATGCTCAAAAATAAATCTAAATGAGGAAAAGAGGGAAACCCCAGTGGGAAACCCCCCCCCCCCCTCAAGCTGAACACTGAAAGTAGTCTGATCACCCTGATGAACTCACCCCCAACAGTGAATGGAGGTAAGTGAACTTACTTTCTGAAAATCTCTTGGTGAAGATGTCTGCAATCCGCTTATCAGTCAGGAAGTATTGCAGAATGATGGTCATGTCATGCACTAACTCCCTGATATAGTGCATGTGTATCTCTACATGCTTGGTTCTCTTCCTGTTAACTGGATCTGTGGATATATTAATTGCACTTTGATTGTCACAAAAGAGGACAGTGGACAAAGTACTACCAAGATCAAACTCTGAAAGAATGCCTTGCAACCAAACAGCTTGGATGCAAGCATTCATCGCTCCTCGGTACTCAGCCTCAGCTAAAGACAATGCTATGGAGGCCTGCTTTTTGCTAGACCAACAAATGGGGCCACCACCAAACATGAAGACATATCCAGAAGTAGAATTCCAATCAATAGAATCACTCGCCCAATCGGAATCTGTGTAACCAACCAGCTCTAGCTCGGATTCTGCAGCATAGTGAATGCCGTAGGTCCTGGTTCCCTGAATATACTGGAGGATCCTCTTGGATTCCTTCCAATGAATATCATGAGGCTACTGCATGTATCTTGACACAGAATTCACAGAATAATAGATATCAGGCCAAGAATGAGTCAAGTAGAGCAAGCTACCTATCAGTTGTCGATAAATAGTGCAGTCCATGGGAGGTGTGCTTTTTCCTTCTTCAAGGTTGATCCCTGAAAGGAAAGGGAATGGAGCAGCCTTACATTCATCCCTGTTAAAATTTACTAATAGATTTGATATGTATTTGGACTAAGGGACCATTATCCCATCAAATTTTTTTTCAATTTCGAGCCCCAGAAATTGCTTCAAGAGCCCCAAATCGCTCATTTCAAATGCATTGTGGAGAGCAGTTTTGATGACTGAAATAGAAGTAACTGTGCTACCTGTAATCAGTAAGTCATCAACATATAAAACAATAATAATCAAATTACCATTAGACTATTTTATATACACATTTGGATCTGATTTACACCTTTGGAAGTTTTGCGAGAGAAGGAAGGCATCCATCTTGGAATACCACTCTCTTGGGACCTGTTCTAACTCGTATAGTGACTTCTTTAGCTTGCAAACCAAAGATGGATCAGAGATGTATCCCTTAGGCTGCTTCATGTATATCTCCTCATGAATATATCTATGCAGAAAGGTAGACTTAACATCCATATGATGCACTTCCCAGTGCTTAGATGCAGAAATTGCCAAAACTAGGCGGATGATCCGAAAACAAGATCTTTGCTACTCTACGACGTTAACATGAATTGCATAAAGAGCATGAATGAAACTCACAAATCCATAAGAACAGAACCAAATAGCATAGACAATACGCACATAAAGACAAAAAGTTGATAACGGAGTTCGTCCAGGATGGACTACGTCTCCGGGCCTGCTTCTTAATAGGAGGGTCGATCTATAATCTCAGCATAAGGCAAAATACATGGCAATGATACAATGATACCTTGGCGACAATGGTCAGGAAGAGAACCGCTGCCCAAAACACAACAAGACTGCTTCCAGCAACTCCGAAGCCTGAAGACGGTGTAAAACAAGTATAAACACTCGTACCTTCCTCCTACAGAGCTACGCAATCTCCCTTCTCTCCTTTAGCTACAAAGTCTCCACTCCAAAGCATGAGTGGCAATGGAAACCAAGGGGGTTTATATAGTTTGGCTTGCCCCTCTTCAAATTTTCCTCATGTTCTCTTTGGTTACAACAAATTTTCCTAATTGGGCATATGGTTGAAATCCAAGTTTGTTTTGGTTTCTTGTTAATGTGTTTAAATCATATAGTTAGTAAGTTGTGGAACTATACCAACCATAGATATAAACATAGCACTTTTCATTTAGTTTAAACCCAAACAATAAAGTTTGTTTATAACCTACTTTAAAATCCATAAACAATTTTTTTTTTAAACACATGTGTTAAAAAGTGGGCGCGTCCCACATGGTGGCTGTGCCAATGGGAGGAGGGGAACGGTGATTGTAACCACCCTCCATTCGAATCTTGTGAAATACATGTGGCTCGTAGTAGCAGCGTTGAATGGGATGGTCGGTGCCCCATGGGATAGGCCATGAGCTCCACGTTTCCTCCCTTATTTCTCCCCATAATATAAGCTTTTAAGTTAAATACCATTTCTCCTGTGGGCTTTTAATATGCAGTGACGGTGGCTTAGAGGTGAATACTTTGGCGTACCTTTGGAGAGGTTAGGAGATCGAGTCCTACAGAATTGGTAATATCTTTTCATAAACATGCATCAACCAACCGGTATTTGCCACTTGTCTCAACTTCATTGGTCCATGTCAACGCCTTGTTAGGTGCCAACTCAATGCCATATCATCACTTATCATCCACGTTAGTGTGTATAAGCCACGTGGCATTTTTTTACTTTCGCTAAACATGCATTAACCAACCAGGAATTGCCACATGTCTCAGGTTCATTGTTCCATGTCAACGCCTCGTCATTCGTCTGTACTATATGGATGCCACGTGTCACCTTGCCAATGGTGCCACATGGCACCCCCATTTTGCCAAATTTCCCTGTTTCATCAATACAACAGAACGTGATAACTTTCTCATACGGAGTCCGTTTGAGGTGAAACGAACGCCGTTGGAATCATCTCGACGAGCCCTTTGATATAGTGCTGGTTTTGCTGATATTGGAGGACTTCAAAAAAATTTCCTTCTTAGATCCTCCTGGATCAGCGGATGGAGTCCATTTTTGCAACCAGTGCAAAAGTCTCATGGTAGTCCACACCTTGGACATGGGAGAAACCTTTTGCTACAAGCCTTGCCTTATATTTGTAGGTGCTACCATCAGTAGCAACCTTAGTCTGAAACACCCACTTGCATTGAACCAATTTCCTCCCCGAAGGAAGAGAAACTAGCTCCCAAGTAGTGTTTTTCTGAAGAGAATTCATCTCTTCATCCATGGCAACTTGCCATCTCGGATCCTTCTGAGCATGGTAGTAAGACTTAGGGTCTAAATTTATCATCAAATAACAAGATTCATACAGCAAATAATCAGGACAAGAGAGTGCAATACCTGCTCCTTGGAAATCAGACTAGGTTCTCCTTGGATCATCCGGATTTCTAATGTTATCTCATGCAGAGGAGAGTGTCTGTCGGGCCCAAGTTGGGAGATGATTTTGTACTTCAAGTTCTGATTCAGCATATGATGTTTGCTGTAAACTGATATCAAAAATCAAAGGGTCCAAATCAGGGTCATCACCCCCAATTACATCATCCAAATATTCAGTAGAATAGGAAGGAAATTTAGCAGTTTTCTCCTTCACTAGTTCCACCTCCTGAAGAGGCTCATCGAACTTGACACTCCTTTCAATGATGATCTGTTTTGTTTTTATATCCGGCAGCTTGAAAATTTTAGATTCATCAGGATATATGATAAACACACATTCGATACTTTGCGGTTGCAAAGCCCTCCTTTTATCAAGCGGAATTCGGGCCCATGCAGTGGACCCAAACACCCTCAGATTCGACACATCCGGCTTGTGTACGAAATATGCTTCAAAAGGGGTCTTCCCTTTCATGGATGATAATGGCACACTGTTCTGAATATATCCTGCAGCATGCATGGATTTTGCCCACAAATTTGCAACCAACTTCTTTGATTCTAACATACAGGTGGTCATCTCCTTGAGAGACCGATTCTTCCTCTCTGCTACACCGTTCTGCTGGGGAGTGTAGGGGACTGAATGCTGGATATGAATACCACTTTGGGAACATATATGTAGTAACTCATTACTAACATACTCCCCGCCATTATCAGATCTCAAAATCTTGATATTTTTTCCAGATGCATTCTCAATCAAGGCCTTCAATTCAGTGAATTTTTCCAAGACTTCCGACTTTTTTTTGATAAAAAAGACCCATGTGTATCTAGAAAAGTCATCAATGAAATTTAGAATGTACCTTGATCCATTCATGGATGTTATAGGCATGGTACCGCTGATATCAGAATGTATCAGTCCCAAGATGCATGATGCTCGGCTTTCCTTCCCCCATTCGAACTTATGCTCAGGGTGCTTTCCAACAACACAGCCCTTGCAAATTCCAGTGGTAGCTTTGATGACCTGGAAGCCTTCAACCATAGAATAATTCTGTAATTGCTGCAAGTATTTGAAGTTCAGGTGGCCGAACCTCTCATGCCACAATCTACTAACTTTATTTCCATGAGTCAACAATGAGGTGGGCTTTGCATCCGACACAAAATGGGAGAACTCGTAGGCTTTTGCATGATGGTTTGCAAGGCCTTTTGCCACAAGTTTTCCAGATGCAAGTTATGTGATCTCTACATCATCTGGGACAAAGGAGACTCTCTTGGGAACTCCCGTATGTGTCATTTGATAAACACTTAGGAGGTTTGATGCAAGAGATGGTACCTACAGAACAATGAAAAAATAACCATGCTCAAGATCTACAGTACCTTGTCCTTTGGATATGATTGTGGATGGGAATGGATTTGTGGTCTCCAAAGATGAGAAAGAGTCTCTTTCAGCCATCATGTGATTCGAAAATCCAGAATCTATCAAGAGTGCTTTGGACTTCGAAGTGCTTGCCATGAGGGCATGACCTCTTTCATGATGTGGTTCCCGATCTTGTTGATCTCTCCTCCGAAATCTTTCTGGAAGATTGATGTCATTTTTCTCAAGAAGAGAAGTAGCTTCATCAAGTTTCTTTTTCATTCAGGAATGTTCAGGGTGGAATCCCTTCCTGCGGTATGAACACTTGACTTTTTCCTTCCCATGATGCCCTTTGCTTTTGTTCTTCTTCGAGCCAGAAGGCTCTTCATGCTGCTGGTTTTCAACTTTAGGATTAGGAGCTTCGAATTTGGTTTTTGGGTTCTTCTGCTGCTTTCCTTTATCCTTCAAATATTTGGGCCCGAAGACATGGAGGGCTTGATCACAGGAGGATCTGATGATCCCCATCTGGACAAGCTTATCATGTTCACTTGTTAGGGACTCAATGAAGGCATTGAGTGAAGGCATCTTCCATCTAGGGGTTGTAAGCTTCCCCGCATGGAATGTAGAGACAAACACCGAATAATCAACTCCAATTTTGGAGAGTATGGTGAAGATGAGCTGATCATCCTCCTTCTCCACCTTACATTGCTTCAACAATAAGACAATGTGCTTGAGCTTTGTGAAAAAATCATTTAAGGTCTCAAAATTGGAAGGCTGGAGAGACATCAACTCGTTTTCAAGCTAGTATACTCTCAAATTGAGTCTATTTTCCATACAGGGTTTCCAATTTGTCCCAAATTTCCTTTGGAGTCTTAAATCCTAAGAGATGGAAAAGAAGATCCCAGGAAACATAAAGGCACAAGAACCCAAATGATTCATCTTTCTTGTTCAAGAATCTAGCTTTGTCTATCACAAAAGCAGGTTCTTCTTCAGTGTCCATAGTGACCTTATAGAGTCCTCTTGCATGTAGTTGGATCTCCATGTCTCATTTCCATGAATGGAAATTGAACGGAGTCAAGAGTTCTACGGAAGAAGCCATTTCAAACTATTGGAGCGAATGCTTTCACCTGTTAAAACCTGCAAATCACAACAAAAGGGGCATCGTAAGGGCGAACAGCCTGCACATTTTAGGCTTTCATCACACCCAACATAGTTGATCAAGCAAGCTTGACCAACAATTCCTTAACTTGGGGTATTAAGTGGTAAGCCTTGGCTTCTGGTGCAGTGCTGGATTTTTTAGCTTTTGGTCAATTTTTCATGCAAGATCTATCAAAAACCTTGTTTTTGAGAGATTTGAGCTTCGTCCCACCATGAGCTCTGATACCATATTAATTTGTCACAGTGTTCTAGGGACTGAAAACACAGTCTCACAAAGAATTTAGAAAATTAAGCATAAAATTGGCAAAATGGTGTTGCAATGGAAGTAGCAGCTCTGTATAATCAAATGAATAATGAATAATACAATACAATGATCATGCAAGGTGCATAAATGCCAATACAATTCAAATTCCCAAGGATTTCATTCGAATTGAATGAATGAGTGTAGCTTCACTGATTGTAAACCACAGTAAACACACTAGTTAACCAACTGATCAAGTCCTGATTGACTCAACTGAGTCCTAACTAAAGTCGGAGTGCAATGGATGACTGAGTCGAACTGAAAGTAGCTCAGACACATGTCACTGCATGCCAAACAATAAGTGGTAGCACATCATTAACTCCAATGAACCTCGATGAGGTTAACTGAAGTCAAACTGGCCATCAGAGGTGGTTGGAGGCACCCCTGTTGACTCCAGTTCATTAAATATTAATAAATTAATCAATTATAATGAATGGAGGCACCTTCACCACTCAGCTTAACTGATTGTTTCCATCAGTTAGCAATTAGGTGCATTTATGACACTCAGATCACCCCTGGAGTGCTCCAATTAGCCTCCCTGAATGAAGGAGAAGGCTTAGTTGGCCTCCTTTACTGAAGGTAGGCGTGGGTGTGCTCATGATGATGTCATACTGTGCTCATCTGATGCCGATTAAGTCAATAAAATTTAGGATATTGGTTTAACAAGGTCAAATTGACCAAATTAAGTGTGCGTGGTGGGTAAATGTCTCCAACAATGACCATAAATTTTACATGAATTTAAAATGAATTTTAGGCATTATTAGAGTTCCACCATGGTGGGACCCTAAGGGCTATTTCCCAAAACTAAATTGATCTAAATCATTGAAAACTCAATCATAATTCTATATCTATTGAAACTTTAACTTATCATGTCACCAAAGTTTGGGAACTCAAGGAAATTTTGCTACTTACACCCCAAAAACAACTTCTAGATATAAAAGTTTCTTGTCATACCATAATGAGGAGGTTTTTATTACATCAATCCAAAAACTTGCACCCCAACACCAACTTCTAGAATGAAAAAGATTAGCATCCCCAAACAAGATTATAAATTAGCAAAGTTAAACCAAATTGAGGGTTGGAAAAGCTTAGCACCCCAAAGTAAACTCAAGAGTGAAGATTGGCAAAGCTTAGCACCCCAAAGCCAACATAACAGTGAGGGTTGGAAAATTTTAGGATAATATTAATACCCTAAAGCTAACTTCTAAATTGAGAAATCTTATCACCTCAAACATAACTTAACTAGAGCAATGGAGGATGCGAATTGGAAAATATTAGCACCCCGAAGCCAACTTAGCTTGTAAAAATTCCTACATGGTAGTACCCTTCCAATTGTTGTAGATATTGCATAGTGATGATATTATGGACATCATATGGTGTAGTACATCAACTCGTGGACTTGTGACCCAAGATTCTAAATTGGTAAAAATAAATTTGGCATGGATAATGTCTTATAAACCACACATCTCATAGTTACTAAGAGTGTGAGATCATTCACAAGGCACATATCTAGAAAGAAACTACTAAGCATGTGAAACTATTCACAACAGACATCTAGAACGAGATTAACCATGCAAGATTATTCATAACACATATATCTAGAAAAATACCACTAATGTAGAATGAATTCCAATACCATCATAGTAGTAATTACTATCATAGGATATTATTCACAACTCGCAAATTTTGGAGGAGAATGTTATTTTGGAATGAAATCACAAAACATATAATAAGCTAATATTGTAGCAAGATGACTTGCTCTTTCTAGCCATGCATTTTACATGAAATGAAAATAAATTTAAGCCATTATTAAAGTTCCACCGTGATCCAAGTTACATGCATGGTGGGACCCTTAGGGTTATTTCCCAAAACTAAATTGATCTAGATCATTAAAACCTAATCGAAATTCTATGTTGATTGAAACTTTGACTTATCACGTCACCTAATTCTAGAAACTTTGCTACATGATTAGACAACACCCCACTATAATAGTGATTACTATGTATTTGATATCATTCACAACTCACATATCTAGAAGGATAATATTAACATGGAATGATATCACAATATTACTAAATTAGTAATTACTAGCTAGCATGTGAGATTATTCATAACACACATCTAGAAGGAGAGTATCAAAGTGGAAGAGAGTTCCAATACCACTATAATAACTTAATTATTACTATAGATATGACATTGTTCGCAACACATATTTAAAAAGTAAATATTAATGTGGAATGGAACACCAATATAGATCAATAATTACTACACATGCAAAAATATTCACAACTCGCATACCTTTGAAGAGTTATAATGTAAATGAAATTTCAATACCACCATAGTACTAATTACTATACATGAGAGATTATTCACAACACATAATTAGAAAAGAGATTATTCACAACACATAATTTAGAAAAGTAATATATCACTTCGTTGTCTAACATTTTTAAACAAAAAAATTATAAATATTTTATAAAAAAATTATAAAAAAAAAAATTTCTTAAAAAATTTATAAAAAAAATCATAAATATCTTATAAAAAAATATTTTCTTTTGATTAAATTGGAAATTTTGAATTTTCAGATAATAAAATCACTATATAATCAAAATAAACTAATATTGATGGATTTGTGGAATCATAAATATCTTATAAAAAAAAAATTCTTTTCATTAAATTGGAAATTTTGAATTTTCAGATAATAAAATCACTATATAATCAAAATAAACCAATATTGATCGATTTGTGGATGATCTGTACAAAATGTGGATCATCATATTATAATGATGCCAAAAAGAAAAAGCCAAATTGTTGGCTTGCTATCCAACTTCTAATAAAATTCCAATAACAATATAGTAGTAATTATTGTGGACACTATAATAATAATAATACAATAATTATTATTACATATGCCAAAGGTGTCAACAACACACATCTAAAAGAAGAGTATAATATGAAAAGAAATTCATACATCATTACAATAACTTTGTCATTAAACATAAATTATTTATTACACGTATTTAAAAGAAAATTATTGGATTGAAAACAAAATTTCAATACCCATATTAGTTATTAGCATAACATTATTCAAAAGTCACAGGTAGAAAGAATGGAACTGAAAGTGGTGAAGTTGGAAGTGGAGGCACGCCTTGGTCCCTCCTCGTGCCATGGACAAAATGCTCGCTGAAACATGTATTTCTGGTTTTTTTATTTGCTTTTGCTATAGCTAGCTCTGTTTAATATTCTCCTCTGTAAATCTTTGAATTCTGGTCTATTTTTTGTCTAAAAACTTTGAATATTGGTCGGCTTAGGTTGTTAGGATCTTGGTTTGCCGCTTCCATAAGGTCTTTGGAGTTTGTCGCTTCCATAAGGGCTGTGTAAGGAACTTATTTTGTCGCTACCTCAAGGGCATCTTAATTGTTCGGCTCTTTACAATGGTTATACCACTTCTGCTTAATATAACCGTTTCTGTTTTAAAAAAACATTATTCACAACTCACATAACAAAGAAGAATATCATTATAAATGAAATTCCAACACCACTATATGCGAAGGTGTTAACAACACACATCTAAAAGTAGAGTATCAATATGGAAATAAATTCATATACCATTACAATAACTTTGTCGTTAAACATAAATTATTCATTACACATATTTAAAAGAATATTAGTGCAGAAACAAAATTCCAATACTAATTAGTGATTACCATAACACTATTCACAACTCACATAACAAAGAAGAATGTCATTATAAATGAAATTCCAATACCACTATAGTACTAATAAATACCCATAAAATTCTCCGGATGCGAGTGACTCTTTGTTGACTGGACAACAAGGCATGACTATCGGGGCACACAGCTGTCCACGGAAATCATCCCTCGATCTCACCCCATCTGAATTTAATGTGCAGGATGGCTTCCACTCCGAAAGGCGTGAACTCCAAACTCTCCATGGAAAGCAGCACTCCTGTCGTCACATCGTACTCCGCCTACGTTTGCAAATTCATTGTAGTCTTTACTGCTCCTTTGGAAACACGATACCAGGTTATTGCCAAGAGTTGCCAGTTCTCCATCCCATTCTCCACCTGTCTGCTTCTGTTTATTCCTGTGAATTTTGGTCACCCTACTCTTCCAGAGGTGACTGAAAACCCCCATCGACCTTAGTCTTTTGCTCTCAATTCCCCTGCTGTCTCTCTGGTGTCACACCTCCTCACATTTCCTACAAACTACACCATGTCATGCGGACAACGAGACACTCCCAAATGGGGTCGTGCAAGCCATGGCACTTCTAATCAAGGAGCCACCAGCTTTAACGCCCAGGCCAGTTCGGAAGGATATGACTTGGAAATCCCTAGTCCCCTCCGCCTCTTGTTCGATGACTGGGAAGACGAACTTACAGGCTCCCATATTGCAGCTAACAGAACCACTGAGCGCAAGCGTAATTACTGGGTCGTGAAAAATATCCTTGTCCATCTTCTCCTTTGCTCCACCACCCCCCAACTTACTCCTCTGGATCCCTCGGCTACTCCAGTTGTCGCTCCCTCCGTTGACCCCCTAGTTGCGCCCATGGATTTTGAGCAACCGCCACCCCCTCCCCATAGGAAAATGGCTAGCACCAAGCATGGAAAAACCACTCTCACGACAAACTACGAAAAACTGGGCCTCTTCCCGTTAAAGGAATTCCCTCCAGCAGCGAGGAGGAGACCAACAACGACGAAGTTTCCAGCAGTGAGGATGGGAGCCCGAGAAACAATGACGGTCCAGTCACTACAAAGCCACCTGATTCCACAGCGCAAATCCAACCAGGCACACAACTAGGTTTTGGCTTCGGGACACCAATTGAAGAGGAGCCTCACACAGAGCCATAGACCAAGTTTTTATGAAATATGCTTTCTCTTTTTTTATAGAGCTTCTAGGGGTTCAGATACTCATACTTACTACCATAGTATTATATTAGGTTTATAATTGCAATCTCTATAAGTTCCATACTTCTAAGATCTGTTCTCCCTCTCACAAGGAGGATCTCTTAGACTGTAAAGGTCTGAATTCCCTTCAAGGGCAGGCTGGTTTTCTTTTGTTCTATTTTCTGCTTGCGTAAAAGACTCCCTGAATTGTATTTTTTACTATATCATTACTTTATTTCAATAGAATAGTTCTTGAATTCACTAAAAAAAATACTCATAAAATTTTAGTAACATGTATAACCTAATTATTAAACATAAATTATTCATATCTTACATATTTAAATAACAATAATATGAAAACAAAATTCTAGTAATTTGGGCAACATTATTCACCAAGCATTATAAGTGCTAACCAAAACACCCCCAGCCCGCCCAATCGTAGACCAATTCTTGTTTAAATTGCAATTTGGAGTGTTTAAATCGTAATTTCAGCTGTCTCAATAATTTTAAAATTGAAAATTTAATCTAAAGCAATCAAATAAAATTACTAAAATTACAAAATTGTGAAAAAAACAATTTTGAAGAACAAATTTGACCCATTTTTATCAAAAATCCTCTATAACGTTTTACTTGTCTTTTATCCTATCCACATAACAAAAAGAGTATGATTATAAATGAAATTCCAATACCACTATAATACTAATAAATAGTATTGAAATTTGAGGAACCACTATAGTACTAATTACTAATGGCATGTAAGGTATTCACAACTCACCTATTTATAAAATGACAACTAATGTGGAATAAAATAGCAATGACTAATTATTTGGGTTTTTATATTCTAACGTAATTTTTTTTAAATGAATGTTAAATGGGATTTTTTCATTTGTATTGATTATATATATAGGAAGAGATATATATGGATTAGTAATTCATATTAATTCGCTTAATAATAAGTTAAATTTTTATTTTTTTTTATATTTTTTGGATTTTAATATTAAATAGAATTTTGAAAATTTTATTTATTTGAATTTGTATTGATTAATAATAACTAATATCTACTTATCCGTGAGATGTAGAATAGTGGGTGGCAGGGTATGGTTAAGATGCCTTCTAAGCTAAAAGGTCGTCGGTTTAAATCTCACGGATACCAAAAAATCCAACCATGTTAAGTGTTGGTGTGAATTGCTAAAAATTCATTGTCACTCTTTTTCAATTGGACACTTCAATCCCATTTTAAAATTACTTTTCGTGAATTCTTATTATTAAAATATTAGCTTGCTTTTTAATTTATAAATAGTTAATTAATGTTATTTAAAAAGACTGAATTATTATTATATTATAAGATGGAATATCACTAAGGAAACACTCAGGATTAGGGGGGCCAATTTGGTGGGGACATCGAGGCCTCTGCATAGCCATCCAAGGATTTGACCTCAAGACCTTTTGCTAGCGTATACAACTCTCAACTTCTTGAACTAACCCATCGGACTGAAAATACTTTCGTGAATTCGTATTATTAAAACATTGGCTTTCTTTTTAAATTTATATTAAATACTAGTTAATTAATGTTGTTTAAATGTAATAAATAATTTTAGGAGGTATAAAATATTGGTTTGCTTTGATTTTTATTTTACATTAAAATAACTTATATTAGAAAATAGGGAGGAGAGAAGAAATATGATAATTTTAGGAGATATAAAATATTGGTTTACTTTTATATTTATTTTACATTAAAATAACTTATATTAGAAGATAGGGAGAAGAGAAGAAATAGTAGGAGACCTGTTTGGCATCAGTATGTGAGAAGAGAAAACCAGGAGGGAGGAAGTTGTACCCATGGAGGGGAAGAGCCAGGTGGGTTTCTACCCCACCCAAGGAGCCTTCTGGTGCGGTTCAGATTGGGAGTATTCTGGTTTCACTGAATGAAATGGGAGGAGAGGGTTTGGGAGATCTATGTAACGAAAACTATGAGAGGAAAGATGACAAGTGTGTTCCCAGGATGAATTAGGTCCTTGGATTGCATATCCGGTTGGAAAATCTGAGGGAGTGCATTCAGTATATGAAAGACCATGCGGTGATAGGTAAATTTGTTGAAATGTTAGCCTCTGAAAAATCCCTTATTTGGTGGATAAATTCCACTTGGAAACCTAAAGGGCATTATGATATGTAGCTAGGATCCAAGGGTTTTTTCATAATGAGATTTATTAGCCTGGAAGACCGCAATAGGATTTTGGACAATGGACCATACTTTTTTTACTCGGTGGGTCTTTTTCTAAGACCCTGAAATGTTTCAACCCAGAAAAGGAAGATATGAGGATGACACCAGTCTGGATCAGGATGTTTTCTTTGCCAGGGGAATACTAGGATTTGAAAATTTTGGAATACATTGGCAACACTCTTGGTACGTTTATCACCGTTTCAGAGCAGACGAAAGCAAAGAAGTATATGACCTATGCACGGATCTGTGTATATATGGACCTGACAAAAGCATTACATGAAGCTATCAATTTCTCATGGGAAGATGAAGATTGGAAGCAAAACCTAGACTATGAGAAAATCCCTTTCTGTCGCAAGAAGTGCCATGATTGCGGTCACCTCTATAGGGATTGTCCTCATAACTCTCCTCTGCATCAAGCGAATCAAAGCCGTGAGGTGGACGACTAAGATTTCTCTAAGGTGTAGCAGAAGAAAGGAGGGGCGAGGCGATAAGATTTCTAGGATCCCTCAAAACGTCTTAATACGGCGAAAAAATTTGCAATCCTAAGGAGAATGAAGACATTCCATATTCTACAAAAGAGTAGGAAGGAAACCATTCTGCAAAAGAGGCCCCTTCAAGATAGGGAGAAGAGGATCTGACTATGAACCAGACACTGGAGATGAAACAGAAGAAGAAGATGATGATATGGATCTTGGGGAGCTGGATCTAGACGTGATCGAACAGGTATGTGATGGACAAGGTAAAGGTTCCATCCCCCAAGAGCAAGTTTCTTTGTTACAAAATGTGATTAAAAAAAAAGTAAAGTGCCATAAACCTTTGGGAATAATGTCTAGGTCTTTGAAGGATAACAAGAGGAAATTAGGGGAGAGGAGCAAAAATTCAGGGTGCAAATCAAATTGAACATGTATGGTGGAGATAGGGATGAAGCTAGTTGAATAAGGGCAGTGTCCGACTATTAAAGCGGCCCCGGGGCTCTGATTGTTTTCTTTCTGTAAAAATTTCCCAATGAAAATTATAACATGGAACATTCGTGGGCTTAATAGCCCTCAGAAAGTTAAAATTTTGAAGCATAAGATTGGCATAGAAAAACCAGTGGTGTTGTTTGTGCAAGAAACCAAGTGCTCTGAACAACGTCTGATAAAGGTAGGTAGAAGGATTTGGAGGAATTGTGAGGTGGTAGGGATTTTCACGTCCACTCCCGTCAATTCGATGCAAGGGAGGAAACATGACCAAACATACTGGGCTTATTTGTCAATCTTGACCCCATTCATTAGTAGGAAATTCGTGGATAAATAAAAGCTTGTGTGTGCATATCAATCTTAATAAACACAGTGGAATAAACATAATAACACACACGCAGAAGGGAGTACATCAGTCTATTTCTTCCAGGCAGAATAATGAAACAACCATACAATAATCCATCCCATTCTCATGTTATGCACAGGCTTCATGTCAACTAGCTTAAGATAATCATATCATTCAATTAACATGAGTAATTAAACATGCAGAACATAACACAAAATGATCACAATTTAAAGCACAGAGAATACTTATCTTTAAGATGAAACTGTCCAACAACTGAATATGTGAGAGCAACGTTCCACCCAACCATAGATCTCTGTCCAGCCTATATTCTTTCAGCTGAGAGATCACCCCCGAGTTGGGATGTATATTCACTAAGGAGTAACTAAATAGGCTCACTCACAGCCATGGTTTCACTCAACCAGTCATGCTAAGCCAACACAAAGTTGGGTTTATCAAGCATGGAAGAACAAAGGAGGAGGATGCTAAGCCAGTGAGCTCAACCATAGAGCTACAAAAATCTTAAGCTAAATTCAAGCAATCTGATCCTCTGTTCCAACATTCACCCTTGGATTTCTCACAATTCTGGCATCAAATAACTCCATCCCGTCATTGGATTTCTGGGCTATAAAAACTGGGTTTTCCAATGGATTTCAGGGTATCTAATACTCTCAATTTCACTCCAAGGTTCATATCTATGGATCCCCCATTGGATTTCACTGTTAAATACCAATTATGGGCGTTTTTTGCTCTTCAAAACATGGGTTCTTGCAAAGTTGCGATATCTGGTTTTCTTCTCACTGTTGGGCATGTGTAATGGATGGAAACTCCAGCTGGGATCTTCCAAAATGGAATGGGAATGAGGAAAAACAAATTTCCACGAGGTAGAGTGACTTGTGGGTCAAGAAAACAGAGCCCATACCCTGCCATACGAATTTCTGGGCTGCCCCTGCTCCATTGAAGCCATGGACTGATTTCTTCAACAACTTTCTTACACAGAAATAAATTCCAGCAAAGAAAGTCAAATGGATTCTCAAAATAACATTTGGCAACCTATGGTTCAATCCCACAACCCCCTCACCACTCCCTAGTGGATACACATGGCCCCTTCTCATTAGTTGCTTCCATAGCCAATTTTGGTATTTTATTGCATGATGTTTATCTACATCATTTTTACAATGTTCCATGGCTTAATAGCACATGGGTAACATAATGTCTAATACTTTCCGTTTAACTAAAAATTTGAGCATCCCCAGCAGGGCCTTGGCCTTGAGCTCCACACTAGGAAAACGTACATCACATGTATACAATAGTTACATTAAAATTTAATATATCCTAAGGGTCAAAATGGGTTATTACAATCCCCTCCCCCTTAGGAAAAGCACCGTCCTCGGTGTTCCAATACTTAGTAATACATATACAATTTACACATCCAAAAAAAAATTTAAAATTTTGTAGATCTGCCCTGCGTTCTATCATTTACTTTGAACTTTCAGGACCAAGTCCTTTGGATTCCACAAGCTTCTCCTGCTAGTCCTGATCTTTCAGCTCATCCACAAGTTTGAAAACTTTATGGCTGCTACCCTCTTGATGTTCCCTTGTTGGGCAGTTCCGGAGGCAATGATGTCCTCCACATTTCCAACATTTCATTGGCTGCTTCATCTTTACCTGCTCAATTTCCTTTGAGTCTTCATGCCTGGAACGTTTCTTAATGGACCAATTGGACGAATGCATCATCATTGATCCACTTTCCTTTCCCTTACTGATTGCTCCCATAATGCTTTTTACCTCCCTTTGCAAACAAATAGAGTCCTGCGAAACCTTGTGGTTCATCTCATTCTGCCTCTTCTGTATCTTGAGCATCTCTCCAATATTTTCTTGGGTCTTGGAAATTGTTTGAAGGAGACTTCCAGACAAGTCCAATAGCCTTTGGTCTGCTGCCATGGTCAATGCGCACAACTGGCTTTCACTTTTCTCACCTGTGAAATGCATCATTGTGATTCTGTTAGGCCAAGCATAATATAATCATTAAAATCAGTCAATTAATTGCCCAATTGACATGGGTAGTCCAAGTTTTATCCATGAGACTTTCATACTTTTCATGCTTTCCCAACATGCACATGAGCTCATTCATGTCCATTCTTTGACAGGGAATTAACTACTTCATCATTCACAATTTATTTCAAGCAAATAAACACACTCCACTTTCAGCGATACATGCATTCAACAATTTTCTGTTTTAATAAATGCATCAATAAAAAAAAGGAAAGAGAGAGCAGTAAGAGTTTTTCTCCTCTTCGTCTTGTTCCATTCTGGAACCCACACCACCACTGTGGTTTTCATGCTCCTAGCCTCTTTCACTTCATCGTGAATGCTTGACCAACCCTTCTTGGCTATGACACTTAGTGTTTATGGTCTATTCCAGACCTCTCAACCATGGAGTCCCTCCACATGGTTTGTCTACAATTCTTGGCCGCTAGGACCCACATAGTCCCACTAGCACCCTCTTCATTACTGCTCATGTTGAGCTCTTTAGGAAGGTCACATGTTCACATGCATCCCTAGGATTCCTTCATAGTCCTTGCTCCCAACAATACCTATACTCAAACATTGAATCGATTCACATGCTTAGTTTATTCTCATAGGGTTTATCTCTAAACAAGAGTTTAGAAAATCATAACCAAATCATATGCATATGTATATTCATAAGCAAGAAGCTGCAAGATAACCAAATACTTATCTGTATTGTGCATTTCCTCTCTGGTCCATAGGGTCTTGCTTTGCTTTGTAAGCCTTGGGATCGCCTATGGACTTGGATGCTAGGCCAGCATGCAGGCTGTTCCACAACATCAAATAATTAATGTCCAACCAGTACACCTTCACACCGACTTGGAAGGAAACTTCACCACGACCATTTTTAGGTCAAGGCTCTATTATGGAGTCCTAGGCATATAACAACCCTTTCATCAACACCTTCACAACCCTTCATCAAAATCCCTACAACTTCCACAACATCCTTTCATACAGATCAACCCTTCCACTGCAACCCCTCACAACAACCTTTTACTTTGCTTCTTTAGTGTGCAACACCCAATTGTACCTGTTTGGGATGACAACACAAGTAGTATAAGAAAACTCATCAGCGTTATTGCTCTAAAATTGTAACCATATTTCATAACATTCACTATCAAGTATTGAAACACTAGGAATGCGTCCACTCCCTAGGGTGTAGTCAATATTGAAAACCCTATCATGACCAGACATCGGGGAAGTGTGTACCCCTTTCTGATGTCAACCATGTAGGCCCTACTCATACTCAAGCAGTCTAGCATAATGAAAATAAAATCAAAACATGCTCTACATATTGACTCTGACAACTAGACATGCATATTCTTAGCTAGGGTCACATAACACTTATCCATTTGCAGATGTAGTCTTTCTTCATTAATGAGGAATGGGGGCTCCCTTCTCTAAGTTGATAGTCCCTCAGTTTTCCATCCCAACTCCTTTTTACATTCCATATCCCACATATGTCTTACTAACATAATCTTTACCATATCACTCATATTGTTTACCAATCATGTAGTGTAGATTGGACATTACCAAAATATCCAATGTAGTTTCACCCGAAACCCATTTCCAAGATATGGGATCCTTCCCATGAACTTTGGCTCCTGCAAACCATCACACATGGTCTTCCTGCAATGTGTATTCCTGGCACACTTACCAAGTAGCCAAACAGTCAACATCATTTAACGATACAATTCAAATATGATTGTTCCATAACCAATCAATGGCACTAACAATTAAATTCAATATGCATTGGCAACTCTATCTACTACATAAATTGATTTGCTTAGCAATGAGGCTATCCTCATATTGTTTGTCTCTTGTAAGTGGCACCACTTTTCCCATTATAATTTTATGCTTACTAGCATAACATGAACATCCACTTACAACACGTCCTCCTAACACATGTCTATGCAAGCCAACTGTGATTAGTAATTATCAGCAAATTCTCAAATCTGAAATCTACAAGTCCAAATTGACAATCCGTTCTACACATAAACTATTTTTACAACCATGAGACTCTTCTCATGAGGTTTGGCTCTTTCACATGGTAGATTCCAGCCTTCGTCATGGACTTACCCACATTGCCATGCCCAAACCAATCTACCTGAAATTTGAACTTCAATCAGCCAAACACTTTGTAAGTCTCTATGCATATAATATTTCATTGTTGCAACAATCACTGAAGCATTTTCAGAATTATAACACTCCAGAATTCAAACACTTCCAGCTGTTAACATATCAATATCACCAAAACTCATTTACTTTACGTGAATCATTATCATACTAAAATTGCAAGGTACAATCACATCACTTATGCAATTTAAATGAAACTTTTAGATACTCATTATTCCATAGTTATATCATTTATACAACTTTGCCCTCCCACAGAGCATTCCGACAACCCATCAATCATGACTACCCTCTTCATGCACTCACTATTCTGCATTCATAACAGCCCATGAAATGATCCTAGAATTATCATCAATTCATCATTTTATTCATTATTTAGTTTGCAATAACACACACACCATCCCTATGCATTGATGCAATGTATCACAACATGCGCACCCACACTTATGCATGCACATTTACAACATTTACTCAAACTTTTCATATGCATTCACTCAATGCATAACTACAAGATTTATAAAATCTCTTGATGCATATATACTCAATGCTACCTTGTATTGATTCATGAATGCTATGCATTCAAACATATTATGGCCTAACCACGACTACCTCATATAGGATGCATTACTACAATCAAGACCACCAGTCCTCACTTGTTTTGGTTATTAAGCTCATAACAAACATACACAGGGCATGATATATTTTTATATGAATGTAGTCTAAATTTCTAAACAACCACATGGTATGAGACCTCTTACCTTCACCACTCCATGTTCCACCACACTATGGCAATATGTCATTCACATGAATGCATTTCAATCCTAAATGCATACCATTCTATGATTACTAAATATGGTTCAATGGATTCTTACCCAATCCCCTTTCAACACTTATGCAATCATCATAATTAAACCATTACCTGCATGGCTTCCATTTACACCCTTGATGTTACCAGTTTAGTTGGTCTCTTACAGAAGATTTCAGAATTCACCCACCAACTTCTTGATCATGGATTTGTTGCCTTATCGTTTTCTTCATAAGGTTGCTGGTCACAAGCAACAACATCATCAACATCTTCAGCCATGCTTCTGTAGTTCGTATTACCACCAATACCATCACCAATACCGATTATCAACCACAATATTTACCATTAGTGGTTCATTGTAGATGTAAAATCCCACTACTTTTACCAATATGTAATATCATATGCATGAAAAAACATATTCTTGTGCACTGTGCATTGTTTATGAATATGGCAACTAGTACATATTCATGCCATCCATCTAATATCTGCATTTTCAGCATTCCCATGCCATAATTTTATGTACAGAAAGCTTATAAAATATAAATATAGTTAGCAAGACAGGGGTTAATGAATTTTCCCTTTCCAATCCCTCATCTTTGCATGAAATTCCTCTTCCACATAATAGCTGGTTCGATTTCATGGTCTCTAGCAAGCGCACAAGGAATAATTAGCTATGATTTTCTCACCAAACAACAATTCAATACATATACTTATGCATAATATTCCTACATGCTACTTCTAGGCATGCAATTCTAGGAATTGTCCATATTGATAGCAACAATTTTTTTTGTCAAAACAGCCACTAGCACTTTTATGCTCTAAATATCTATGACATATGACAACATCATTCAAACTCTTGTGATTCTCCACTGCTCTCTGCTGGTTAATCTTTCCAATTCCTATCCACATGCTCCATTCTTACTTCAGGTGTGAAAATTACACTACTTCTAAAATGACAATTTTCACCTAATTTTTGCACTTTTACACACAGTTGTATTATGGTCTGGAATGCCAACTTCAGCCACCTGTAGAAGCAAATCTAGGAAGACTCGGGAAAAATTTTCTATTGGGAGAAGTTATTCCATACAACAAGGAACACTCAATAACTTGCGGATCTTGTTTCCGATGCACCATTCATCTTTTATGAATTTCTAGGTTTGACTACTTTTCACTTTTAACATTTTTCCAAAATTTCCAATTTTGGGCCAAAAATGGCTATTTCCCAAACAGTGCATTTCTGGAAAATATTTGTCTAACGAAATATGTCTGGTTTAATGAGAATATGAAATTTTGAGTTTAGTAAATTTCTTGAATCCTTTTTCTAAGGTCTCTTTCATTCGCTGCTCCATCGATTTCTTTATTTTCCATCCACCGCTATCGACTCGATTCTTTTCCTTTCTCCTGCCATCGTTGTGGCTCAAATTTCGGTTTCCAGCTGCCATTGTGGCTTGGTATTCCTTTTCCATCCACTGCAGCAATCTCAACTTCGTCTTCCGCCCGCCACTACGGCTCTATCTTCCCTTTCTTTCTGCCACCGCGGCTCCAAACTCTTTTTCCTGCCGCCGTCAAGCTAACACTTGGATGAATTTTGGCCTTTCTTCTACGTCAACGAAAACTTCCTTCTTCAGCCGCCATTGTGGCTCAATCCTTTGTTGTCCGCCATCGCCGTGCATCGACTCTTCTCAGTCGACATTGCGGCTTGAACCTCAAGTTTTGTCCGCCGCTGCGAAAGAACCCCGATCTTCTGTCCGCCGTGTCGGTAGAAAGGAGGAAACACCACCGCCATTGGGACTCCTTTCAGACAATGCGGTCGTTGAATAGGCTCGATTCTAGTGAAGTCATCCGACGTATCGGATGGACTTGGCCAAAGTCATCTGATTTTTCCATANAAGGAGGAAACCCCACCGCCATTGGGACTCCTTTCAGACAATGCGGTCGTTGAATAGGCTCGATTCTAGTGAAGTCATCCGACGTATCGGATGGACTTGGCCAAAGTCATCTGATTTTTCCATACTTATAATTTTCTCTTTTTTTTTGTAAATTTTTCTCTGCCTGTTGTTGTGCTCAATAAAGGTTGCCCCACCTTTGTTAACTATTTTTCCTAGCCCATAGAGGCCCACTGCTACAAACTTATGCTCTGATACCACTCTATCACGTCCCCTTCTGTCAATCCAATGCAAGGGAGGAAACATGACCAAACATACCGGGCTTATTTGTCAATCTCAGCCCCATTCATTAGTAGGAAATTCGTGGATAAATAAAAGCTTATGCATGCATAGCATTGTTAATAAACACAGCAGAGTAAACATAATAACACACATGCAGAATGGAGTACATTAGCCTATTTCTTCCAGGAAGAATAATGAAACAACCATACAATAATCCATCCCATTCTCATGCTACGCACATGCTTCATGTCAACTAGCTTAAGATAATCAGATCATTCAATTAACATGAGTTATTAAACATGCAGAACATAACACAAAGTGATCACAATTTAAACCATAGAGAATACTTATCTTAAGATGAAACTATCCAACAACTGGCTATGTGAGAGCAACGTTCCACCCAACCATAGATCTTTTTTCAGCCTATATTCTTTCAGCTGAGAGATCACCCCCAAGCTAGGATGTGTATCCACTAAGGAGGAACTAAATAGGGTCACTCACAGCCATGGTTTCACTCAACCAGTCATGCTAAGCCAACACACAGTTGGGTTTATCAAGCATGCAAGAACAAAGGAGGAGGATGCTAAGCCAGTGAGCTCAACCATAGAGCTACAGACATCTCAAGCTAAATTCAAGCAATCCAATCCTCTGTTCCAACATTCACACTAGGATTTCTCACAATTCTGGCATCAAATAACTCCATCCCGTCACTAGATTTCTGAGCTATAAAAATTGGGTTTTCCAATGGATTTCGGGGTATCTAATACTCTCAATTTCACCTCAAGGTTCATATCTATGGATCCCCCATTGGATTTCATTGTCAAATACCAATTATGGGCGTTTTTGGCTCTTCAAAATTTGGGTTCTTGCAAAGTTGTGATTTCTGGTTTTCTTCTCACTATTGGGCATGTGTAATGGATGGAAACTCCAACTGGGATTTTCCACAATGGAATGGTAATGAGGAAAAACGAATTTCCATGAGGTAGAGTGACTTGTGGGTAAAGAAAACATAGCCCATACCTTGCCATACGAATTTTTGGGCTGCCTTTGCTCCATTGAAGCCATGGACTGATTTCTTCAACAACTTTCTTACACAAAAATAAATGCCAGCAAAAAAAGTCAAATGGATTCTCAAAATGACATTTGGAAACCTATGGTTCAATCCCACAACCCCCTCACCACTGCCTAGTGGATACACATGGCCCCTTCTCATTAGTTGTTTCCATAGCCAGTTTTGGTATGTTATTGCATGATGTTTATTTACATCATTTTTACAATGTTCCATGGCTTAATAGGACATGGGTAACATAATATCTGATAATTTCCTTTTAACTAAAAATCTGAGCATCCCTAGTGGGGCCTTGGCCTTGAGCTCCACGCTAGGAAAACATACATCACATGTATACAATATTTACATTAAAATTTAATATATCCCAAGGGTCAAAATGGAGTATTACAGGGATAGACGCCTTTGGGGTTGTGGGAGGTCTGGTTATTCTATGGGATCCCGCTTGCATCTCCCTAGGGGACTTTGCAGTTACTCATCTCTCTCTCTCTCTTCGTTGATTTCCACATAGTTGGTACCTAGACTCATGATATCCTGACAAATGTATATGGTCCGCATACTTCGTCACAAAATGAAGGCTCCATCGATTCGCTCAGGAAGTTGAACTAGAGGGTGGAAGGGCGCCACTAGATTCTAGGTGGGGATTTAAACATGATCACCTCATTGGAGGAAGAGGAAGTTGGGAGGACAATACTAGAAGGGTAAAGTCTCCTTTCGGGAGGTTATCAACGAGATGGGGCTGGATGATATTGTAATGGGAAAAGACATATTAACTTGGAACAATAGAAGGGGAGGGGAGCGACATATTACTTTGCACTTAGATATTTTTCTTGTTTCTGAGTCAATTTTGGACCTGGGTAGTGAGGTATCTTCCCTGGTCCTCCCCTCGGCTGGATGAGACCACTAGACGATGTGCTTGTGGTAGAAAGGCTCGGTTCTCAGTTCAAAAAACTGTTCAGGTTTGAACAATTTTGGTTGAGGCGCTTGTATTTTAAGGACAAAGTTCAACAATGGTGGGAAGAGTTCGGAGGGGGAGAATGGAATAACATGTATAGATTCCAAAACACGCTTAAATTTGTTAAAGGAAAGATAAAGAATTGGAACAAAGAGGAATCCAGGAACATCCTTAGGGAAGAAACCCTCTTGAAAGATAACTTGGGCCGCCTTCAAAAACAAGGAATGAGGGAGGGTTTATCTCCGACTCTTCTCATAGAGGAAAGGAGGATCCAAGCTCAGCAAGATGAGAGGGATAAGTGGGAGGAACTCCTTTGGAAACATAAGTCACAGTTCAAGTGGCTTCAGGAAGGGGAAAGAAAAAACAAATTCTTTCATAGATCGGTTATCCAACATCGAGCTACTAAGAGGATTCTTCAGTTGAAGAAAGCAAATGGCGATTGGGGTGAAACAAGGGAAGATATCGAGGAGGAACTTACCAACCACTTATGGCATATATTGGAAGAACCAATTCATGATAGGGGATTGGAAATCAATAGGATAACTAGTAACATCCCCATCTGGTTATAGAATCTTAGAATGAATTATTAATGTGCCCGAACCTCATGGAGGAGGTGGAGGAGGCTGTTGGGAACATGGTTGTTGGAATGACCCCTGGACTAAATGGTTTCATGGTTAATTTATTCCATGCATTATGGGATTTGGTTAAGGAGAAGGTTTGGAGAATTGTTGAAGATTCTAGATCTCAACATACCCTTCCAACAATCAATGCTACTATTTTTTCCTTAATTCCTAAGATAGGGGAGGTTGATTCCCCTAAACATTTCCGGCCAATTTCCTTATGTAACATTATCTATAGTATCATCTATACAGTTATTGTGAATCATTTAGAGCCAATCCTGCCTTTCATCATTTCCCTAGAAAAAATTGGTTTTGTGGAAGGACATCAAATCATGCACACGGTCATTTTAACCCATGAGATCCTTCACTCCCTCTATGCGGATAGAATTTCTGGACTGATGTTAAAACTGGGCATTGCTAAAGCATATGACAAATTGAATTAGCAATATATGAGAGAAGTCCTTCAGGATTTTGTCTTTACATAGGATTGGATTCGGTGGGCTTCGAAACTTCTATCTTCAACTTTTTTCTCCATCCTCATCAACGGAAGCCGATCAGGGCTTATTCAACCCTTGTGGGGAATTCGACAAGGTGATCCTCTTTCCCCTTTTCTCTTCATTATTATGGCAGAGGATTTGGGAAAACTCATCAAAACAAAGCATGCGAAGCAAAGAATCAGAGGAATTAAGGTGCTCCCGAAGGTGGAAGCCCGAACCCACAAACAATTTGTGGTTGACACAATGGTGACAGGTCATCCCTTTGTGTAGAAGGAAAAAGTTATCAAAAGTTGTCTGTGGGATTTTGGCGCGGCCTCTGTTAATGGAATTTAATGAGAGCAAATCCTGGGTTTTCTTTTTCCACACCCCAAGAATCACGAGGACCAACATTTGCATAATTTTGGGGTTTTGGGAGAGCTCCCTTCCATCCAAATACTTGGGTGCTCCTCTTGTTGATTCCATTGTTCGAAAGGGATCATGGTCGGAGTTATTGGACAAGATGCGCAAGTGTTTGGATAGTTGGATGTTACGACCCCTGAACTTGGCTAGTTGTTTATTCTTGGTTAAGTCAATTCTTCAGAAGAGGCCCATTTATTTATTCTCCAGCATGGCCGCTTTGAAGACCATTATGAAAGAAATCAAGAACATCCAACATCGATTCCTTTAGAGTAGAGAAGTAGAAAAGAGGAAACAAACCCTGGTTAAATGGGACATGATTTGCACCCCAAAAATTCATGGGGGTTTAGGTTTGCGGGATCCGCTGGTGATGAATGTGGTTAGTGGGGCTAATTTATGGTGGCGGTAGGTATCACCACCAGAATCTGGCATAACAAGTATGCTCATGGTTGGGAGAAGAACGATATTATTCGCTCCCTAAAAGAGAAATGTGGTTCTCACATATGGACGTCTTCTTGGAAGGGTAGGATATTAATTTCAGAATACAACTTTTGGGAGGTCAGGAATGGAGAGACGGTGTTTTTCTAGGAGGATGCATGGCAATAGTTTCTGCCAATGGATTCCATCCTGGACACCCCTCTTCTTCATCAGAACTACATAGGTCACTAGTTAATAAGGGTAGTTGACTTCTGGGTAAGAGTGAAGGATGCAATGAGCTTCAGGAAATGTATCCCAAAGACTGTGTGGAAGAAATTAGGAAGCGAAGAGGAGATTGTGAGAGTCATGGAGACGATTAAGGAGTGACATATCCAAAAATTTGATAGGAATGATAAACTTCGATGGAGAATGCCCCCCAAAGGTACCTTTTCCATTCAGGAAGCCTATAAATTAAGGGCAGATTCACTATGGCTCTAGACGATCAAACCTGGAAGAATCTAAGGGAGGAAAAGATATGGCCAAAGGTTTCAATCTTTGTCTAGTTATTATCAAAGAGAAGAATCTTAACAGTAGATAATTTGGAAAAAAGGTCTCTATTGACCTTACTAGTGTAATTTATGCAAAAAACACTCTGAAACTCTAGACCATCTGCTGGATAGTTTCCCTTTCTCCAGCTCCCTTTGGAACAACGGTAATCTGGCCTTCCGTCGTACTGGTAGAAGACAGGGAAGACTAAATCTTTCCTTGAAAAACTTATCCGCAGGCTCCCTTCATGAACACGATTGTCAATCGAATTTTGTGCATCTTCCCAAGATTTGTTGCGTGGGAAATATGGAAAGAGTGTAACAGGAGGATATTCAAGGAGGTCTCTCTCTCTGAAAAAAAAGTGTGGGGAGGCATTCAATCGCAATCCTGGAAAATATCCAGTTGGGTTCTTGGTTTGAAGAAGATTAGGAGGCTCAGGGGGCATAACGTCTCATTTTGAAGAATTGGGGGATTAAAGGCCTGGTTCAATGTTGGGGCCAACCAAAGATAACTCCTCCTAGCATGTCTAGTTTGAATAGTTGCGAACCCCCTATTCCTGATGGTTTCAAGATGAATTTTGATGGTGCCTCAAAGGGAAACCCTGGAAAGTTTGGTTTCAGTGGTATCATAAGGGATCATGAGGGAGAGATGAAAGCCTTTTTCTATGGTGGGATTGGACACAACACCAACAACACTCTAGAGTTGGAAGGGATCATGTACGGGATCGGGTCCACTCAGCAACAACGCTAGCTTCCTCTGGTGATTGAAGGTGATTCACAAGTGGATATCCGAATGGTGGAACGAATTCACAATGGCACTCCCTGCTCAAAGGTATCATCTAGCTGGCGTCTGGAATACATGTTGGAGAGGGTAGAGGACATGGTTAGGAGAACGAGAGGTATCTAAATCAATCACGCAAGACGTGATGACAACAAAGTGGTGGATCTCTTGGCTAACGTGGGTACGAAGGCTTATCGGGTGATTGAAGGTAATAAGTGGGGTGATTTTACCGATGAGACACTTGGAGGGGCATGTCGATCATTGGAGTCCGCAGACAAGGATGGTTAAGCGAAGTGTGCCACAAGGGGGCCCATGTTGGCTCATGAGTGAGCCAAGTATTGGTCATTTTTTCTATACGATGAAGGGGTGATCTCAAGGGATGGGAATTATTCCCTTAAACCAAATAAATGTTTTCGTGCGTGGAATGATTTCCCTCATGTCGGTCCTAAGTTGGGATTTCATTAAGAGAGGTGGTGGATCTTGGCTTTTATGGGTAGTGATTGTGGCCGAGAAGTACCAGAGGATGATTGAGGTCAGTCGTGGTACTATGGAAATCATAATGAAAAATGGGAAGTTGTTATTTATTTCATTGGGTCGTCATCCATGCAACTGCGTTTTTCCTTTTTTACGGTTTCTGCTTCAAAGCTGGTGGTTTTTATCGTGCTTCCCCTTGGGTGTTTGACGACATTATGGAGGCACGAAAATTCACGATGGGGGGAAGTAAGGGTAAGGAAACTCGCCAGCCTCAGATGAGTCACCGCCATGTTGCTCACAAATGAATTATGAGGGCTCATAAGAAGGCAGGTTGGGAAGCAAAATATTTCCAGTTGGGTCTACCTTCGGAGGTGCAGGACTAGATTGGCTGTATTGAGACTCATTTGTGGGAGCAACTGAATGATGATATGCTTAACTCTAAATCAAAGGGATAGAATAATGGGTCATGGACCCTGGGAATAACATTTCCCATTTGGAACTTTACGAAAGGACTGTGGCATTGTTCTAGGTGATGAAAAATCTCATGGGTCATGTCTTGTGGGAGTGTTTGGACAAAGAGGCAAGGCATATCACCACGGTGCATTGTTGGAAGGACCATCATGCAGAGACTAGCTAGTTGCATGTAAAATTGGGCGTGGTGCTGGAGGCGTTTGGGATTCGCCTATCGAATCCTTAGGTGGGAAGAATGGGTGGTTTGTCGTCAGTTCAAGATGTGGACTTCCTGCGTCACCTAGCAGGCACTGCGACGTCTGATGGCTCTTCTCAGGTTTTCATGTGTTTCTCTGTTTGGCCCATCTCTTCGAACTCTTTTTTTTGTCGACGTGCATTGACTTTTGGTTGTTTTTTACTTGGTAATATCATAAAGGTGTTGGGTACTTGGCTGTCATGTTATCCGGGGGTTTAACGAGCCAAATTTTTGGTTTATCATGCTATGTAATGGGGTTTTTTTGTGGGATTTTGATGGTTCTGAGAGTTATCTGGCTTGCCTAGGGGTCTTCGCAGTCAGAACGATGCACGGTTCTATGACGTGGTGTGGAAACTTTGTAAATATTTTTCTTTTTCTTTTTCTGTTAATATATTTCTCTTTTACTTACAAAAAAACCCTTATATTAGAATGTAGTTAGTTAATGTTATTTAAAAGAATATTATTTATGTCTTAGAAATAGTTTTAGGATGTATAGATATTAATTTTAAAGATAGTTTTAGAATGTATAAATATTAGGTATACTAGAAACAACCATACTAATAAGATTAATATGTTAGGAATACGTCGATATGCATATATTTGACACATTGATAATGTTTTTTTCCTAAAGAATGTGTCAATTACTTGTATGTAATAGTTAATCTAATATAACAACCACTTAATTTGTGGTTGTTAAGCTCATAGTTGAAGTCAAGCTCATAGTTCTATCATCAGTGGATTTAAAATAATAGTTGTATCTAATAGTTAATTTAAAACTTAATATAAGACTATTGCAATTAATACTAGCACACCCACACATTTTGTGGTAGGATCACGTCGATAGGGATCAAATGGTTAAGAGATAGTTATGGAATGGAATACAGTTTTGAAAAAAAAATTATTCCTCATATTATTATAGTTAAACGTGTTCAATTATGAGTTATCCATGCCTAGCTACATGTTATCACCGACATTCTTCCTGTTATCCATTTATCAACTATCATTTAGTTTTCATATTCTTTTTCTTTTTATATCACATTCTTCTAGTTATCTTCCATGAGTTGTTGGTTATCCATTCATCAACTATGAGTTATCCATGCATTGCTACCAATTATCCATTCATAAACTAACTACTAGTTATTTTTTATATTTCTTTTTTTTTACGTAGATAGACATTTTTATTTGAGATTTTGGGTGGACTACAACCTATGTTTTTTCATCTACAGACGAGGATGATACAAGTGTATTGTCGAGGTTGATTCTATGACAATCATTCAAAATTTGAAATAAACAATTATAAAAAAACGATTGCGCCTCATAGACTAGTTACTAGCGATAATTACACTTTATCACTCCCTCGATGACTATTAGAATGTGATAGTCCTTTCTCGGGATGCTATCACTTACTTAAAATTGTATGTGAGCAACCTTTTTCTCCTTGTCGCTCCCAATGAATGGAAAGACAATCATAATCGTGTTTCTATTACTCCCCTATCATTGTGCACCGGCGATAGCCCTTCTTCAACCCTTTTTGTGGTGTTTCTCCTCGTGGGATTTTTTTGCATGTCCTCTCTTGCAACGTGTTCCTTCTTGTTTTCTTCTAAGACGAGGGTTATATCTTTCTCTGGCTAAAAAAAACTCTCTTAGCGGCATGGTAGCTCTAGCGACAACTTATTCTTAGTCGGTGAGATTCAATCCTCACAAGCAATGACTTCTATTCACTTTGCATGCCTCAACGCTCTGCCTCTTCTTTTCCTAGGAGTGGCGAAGCTCTACTTTATGCTCTCCTATCTCCGAAGAGGTTGAAGCCTACTCTCCTGTCTTCAAATAGTCTTAATCCTGCTCTGATACCATGTTAAAATAAAATCACAGGCAGAAAGAACACCACAACACTCTTCTCATGTTCTTTCATTACATCATAAACTGATTAAATACATAAACAGAGACATATCTAGAAAGATCTAGCTACCAACTAAATGTCTATATGCAATGCATCAATCTCGAGACTCATAAAAACCTAACCACTTCTTGACTTGTCATCAACTAACCACCAACTAACTAATGGGAGTAATTACCATACTCCAACAATACAACCTGCAATAGATCATCTAATTTCAATACACACTCATATTTTGATTGTTATATCATCCACAATCAATCATCTAATTTCAATACACTACTAAAAACACTGTGTTCTAACTAGCATTGTAATCATGCAAGTCAAATATCAACATGACAAGAAGTTAATCATTGCACACCAATCAAGCAAGAAAGGGAAATTTGGAATGTATCAATCCCTCCTACAAAGTATTTCTATCGACTTCCACTTTGTTGCAAAGCATGGCCATTGCTCTAAGACCAATGCAAACATTTTCAAGAGAGTTCCTAAATTAATCACCAAATTCTTCCCAATTAAAGGCAATTGAATCCCATTATCTTGAATTGATTATTGAATTCATCCCTCTCAAAAGCAAATGAATTATCATTGTGTGCAAAAATTCCTACTAACATTATATAGAAAAAATGACTTTTATGAATACTGAGAAATAATGGATAATATTGAACATAGATTTGTCACAAATCTAACTATAAAATATTTACTCAAATTGCAAATTTTCATTGTTAATACAAATAGATTCAATTAATTAAATACCCTCAAATACTTTTATTATACCCACACTTTATAGTTAAATCCAAAAACTCTTACTATTTTTTTTTGTTTTTCAAAATTAGTTCCAAAAATATAACCCTTAAAAATGCAAATCATCCGACTTTAGATGTACTCGAATTCAAAGTGTACCCTATTCATTATTCGAAAAATGTGAACTTGAAAAGTGCACTCGTCCAATGTTTACACTACTCAAATTTGAAGTGTACCTTATTCATTACCTTGTCATGCTATTAATTTTTTTTGGTTGACCTGTTGTAACAAGGCTCGAAGGGTAGGCGATCCCTGGGATAGAGGCTCGTCCCTGTGGGCTTTGGGACATCTCGGCCCCTACTAAGTTATAAGTTATTGATATATCTGGCTTACAGACTGTTGAATATACTCTTAGAAGATTGATGTTCCCATGGTTAAAAAAAAACCCTTCCCCTTGATTGACTTTGAATTTGATCCACACAATTACTGTCATCTACAATATATATATATATCAGAGACAAAGATAAATCCCTGGTATAAACTCTGGTACATATCCCTACTGGCTCTGTGTATGGATGAAGATATATACAATACCCTAGGATATCCTGGAGTATATATCATGTACATATCCATATCCCAAGACACAATATATTTATATAAATTCTTGGTATATATTTTGGTACGGGATATACACGTGTATATATCAAAATCCATGATATATACTCTGATCTTCCTGGTATATATGCCCTATGCCGAAGACAATAAATAAATAAATATATATATATATATNTGATATCCCTGAGATAAATCTATATGATATGATAATAGTATATATACCAGGTGGGGTCGTTGTGGAGGAAGCACAAGGAGCACGTTATGATGTTTATTTTTGTTGGCAATGGGCATGGATTATTATTTTTTTTGTTTTTTTGAAATTTTGTTTTTTATTATTTAAATTGTAATTTTAATTATAAAAATGCATCAAGCATCTTAAAAATATTTTAAATATATAATTTCAAAAATTTAAAACTGCAATTTTATCAATTTTAGAAAGGTTAACAATATTTAACTTGTTACAAGCTATTTAATACAGCTATAGTAGGCATAGGCATGGTGCATTATCATAACACAAATACAAATCATTAATTATTTTGATAGTTATTTGAGATTTGGGCTGGACTATGGCCTATGCTTTTTCATCTACAGACGAGGATGAGACAAGTGTACTGTTGAGATTGATTTTATGGCAGTCGTTCAAAATTCGAAATAAACAATTATAAAAAAAAGGAATATAAAAAATAATTGGTAGCTAGTTGATGAATAGATAACTGGTAGCACCCGGATGCGGGTGACATGGCTATCCACGTGGGCATGGGAAACATCAGCGAGACTGGCCCGTCACTCACCTAACGTCATCCCTCCCCAACCTCCCATGGCTGCAGTCAATAAATTCACGCTGGAACGTGGTCGTCAACGAGACTCTCGACAAAACAATGTCTTAATCTTGACGCGAATGGGATTTAATTTGCCACCCTGGGACATGGATTGTCGCGCCTCCATGTTTAAGCCTTGGTTCGTCCTTCCTACGGCTCATTTGTCATGCAAGTTCTTACTGCTCCACGCTTTGCAACTCCACGAATATTTGGCTCCTGGCTCCTCGGCTCTCAGTCCCTGCTCTCGGCTCTATTGTGCACATTTCTGACCCTCAACTCTCTTTCTCTTCGTCTCCACTTCTCCGTTTTTTGCTATCTGGCACCCAAACATGTTGATAAGGCAGCGTGGTGTACCTCACCGTGGCCGGACCGGGAGAGGAGCCCTGACCGAGTGTCCAATCTTGCTCACTGCTTAAGTGAGCAGAGAAGGATTCGATGCTGAAATTCTTGACCATGTCCGCCAAATTATAAACGATTGGGAGGATGAGCTCACCGGTGCTGCAAACTTTGCGGGACGCACGGTGAACCAAAGAAGGCACTATTGGGTCATTAAAAACCTTCTTATCAGGCTCATTCTCCGTTTCAATTCCCAACCTCTCCGTTTCAATTCCCAACCCTTGGCTCCCGTTCCTCCTCCCATGTCGACTCCTTTGGCCCCCATTGCTCCTCAAGCACCCCCACCTCCCCCATCACCCCCTCTGTCTGCTCCCGCCGAATTTATTGCCACCCTTGCTTCAACCTCAACACTCTCCTCCACCCTCTCACCGACAGTCCCCATGGACTGCAAACCCCCTTCCCCCCTACTCTGGGCTATATCAAATCCTTGTCAGTCGGGAAAAGCACCCCTACGCCTGCCATTGCCAAAAAGACCGCCCCTTTTCCAATGAAACAACCTTCTACAGGAGATGAAGATGAGGACGATTATGATGGCAGTGAAGACTCCAGCTCCGCAGATGAGGACACGTTGGATGCTGCAGATGGTAGCACTGAAAAAACCTCCTTCGGCTTCGGTTGCCCTAGAGTCGAGGAACCGTACCGCAAAGTATAGTGAGGTTCTTTGTTATGCTTCTTTTTGTACATCTCAGGAACATTCAAGGCTCTCCAAAGCCTGGACTCTGTCTCAGTCGTTCTAGTCTTTTACGTTTTACTGTATACAATTAATCTTTTTTGGACCTGTTTTCCCTCTAGCAGGGAGGGTCCGGTTCTATCTTATTGGACTTGTTTTCCCTCCTGGAGGGAGGGTTTGGACTACTTTCCTGCATGGTTCTATCTGTGAGTACTAATTTTTGTATCATTATCCCCCTTTTTAATAGAATAGTCCTTTAATTTACAAAAAAATAAAAGAATGGATAACTGGTACCAATGCATGGATAACTCATAGTTGATGAATGGAGAACCAACACATATCTAGAAGAATATGAGACAAAAAGAAAAAGAATATAAAAAATAACTAATAGTTGATAAATGGATAACAAGAAGAATGTCGATGATAACTTGTAACTAGGTATGAATAACTCACACTGGAACTCGTTTAAGTAGAAGAATATGACGAATAAAAAAAACTGTCTTACATTTGATAACTATCTCTCAACCATTTGATCCCTACCGACTTAATCCAGCCATCCACAAACTATGTGGGTGTGCTAGTTATTTATCCACCCATAACTAAATTACATGTGACTTTAACTTGTGAAATAGCTAAAATTACTCCCAATTAATTCAAAAATTGATTCTAATAAAATGCTGTTCCCATAAATATAAAAAACAAAAAGCTCATTAATAATTTTTGGAAGTTATAAATGGGTTGCCGTGTCTACATTCCAATATATTTACGAAAGCCTCGTGAAAATCTTGTGAAGACACCAAGCTTGAGACTTTCAAATCTAAGTTCGATTCCAAAGCAATCGAAAGTGTTTTCAAATCTAAAAAAATTTAAAACTCTTCATCTTTGACCCAAAAAAAATAATAAAAATGTCTTTTTCAAATTAATGGGAGTTTTTTTTTACTAATTTAATTTCTATTTCAAACAGAAAGTGTTTTTAGTCCAAGCAGGATAAAAGATAATTAAAAAGTCTCATTTTTTTTTCCCAATTTTTGATAAAAACTTGTCAAAATTGTTCCAGCTGGAAATTGCTATTTCCACAATTTTGCAATTATAACAATCTTACCTGTCTTAGAATAAATGCCTGATTTTAGAAATACTTAAATGGCAGAAATTGAGATTTGAGCACTCCAAATTGCAATTTCCAAGAATTGCTTTACCAGTTGGCAGTGTTTTGGTTAACCATTGTACTGCTCTTTTTTAACCTTGAAAAAAACTAAGTCAATTTTGACCAAACAACTTTGACACAAAAATAAATTAATAAAAGTGTTTTTTCCAAATTAATGGGAAATTTCTCTCATTAATCTAATTTCGATTCCAAAAGAGAAAGTGCTTTTAACCTCTAAAAAAGTAAGTCAATTTTGACAAAAAAAAACTTGTTTATGTTTCTAAAAAAATGGAGATGTCTAAAAATTCGAAGATTTGAATAAGACGAATCCCATTTTTTACCGATAGGTGTTTTTATTTGAGATTTTGGGGCGGAAAAGCACCTATGCTTTTTCTAGATTGCACCTGTATGAGACAAGTGTATTGCTCACATTCATTTTATGGCAATAGTTCCAAATTTAAAATAAAAAATAGTTAAAAAAGAAATATAAAAAATAACTAGTAGTTGATGCATAACTAAAAGAAGGCAAGAACAAGTAATTGATAACTTATTAGTGCACTTAACTTGTTTCCTATAGTTATTCACCAACCACAAGTTAAGTGGTTGTGCTAGTAGTGTAGTAAAGGAGTTGCCTAAACCTTCTATCAAGATTGATTCTATGGCACTTGTTTAAAATTCAAAATAAACAATTATAAAAAAAATTGTAATAGTCGTGGATGAATGGACATCTCATAACTGATGGATGTATAACCAACACATCATGGCATATAACTAGAAGAATGTGAGATACAATATATATAT
>LPNX011155816.1:109686-153801 GCA_001517045.1 Pseudotsuga menziesii
TTTATTAGTATTTATTTTATATTATAATAATTAAGAAATAATTTTTTTCAATATTTCAAATTAAAACTTTATTTTTAATTTTTATTTTCATTTTATATGATCACTTTTATATCATAATATATCTTATATTATATCTTACTTATCACCTTAATCTCTTACATACAATCTCATACTACCCAAAACCACTCCATAATTAAATACTACCTTAAACTACATAATAAAAAAACAATTTCAATCTAAATAATATCCAAAAATTAACCAAACCAATCTCTAAATAGTTTCATCAATCATCATATACTTTATAAACCAGCTAATGTCCATTATAATCATCATGTAATTTTATAGTTATATTTAACATTAATCCTTAACCAAAACTAAATACTATCCAGTTAATATTTGAACCCTTACCCTAAGTATATTTCATTAATAATCAATTAAAAATATCAAAATCAACTAAATAATTTAATTATTTATTCCAAAACCAAATACTACCCAAATTAATGTTTAATCCCTCACCCTAAGTATATTCTATGAACGATTAAAATATAAACAGTAACATTAAATGCTTCACTAACTAGTGCTTATTAGGTAGTGCTTATGTAACATTAAATGCTTCATTGATGAGTGCTTATTGTTTCGCCATTCATAAACTGAACTGGGCTCTATCAGATCCGGCTTCTCATTAATGTGACAGGTTCTCTCTCATCCAATTAACCCTTCATCTAATTAACCCTACAGAGAGATGGGCAGTCGGGTCACTCGGGCTGCCGTAGGATCGCCCCAATTTCGGCGAGGGGCTCCGCAATCCGCCGAATTGAAAATAAAACTGAAATGGCATAATGGTGAAATTGACCACTTCATTCGATTCAAGCCCATTATAGACCAAAACTACAGTTTGTGAAACGTGAGATTGCAGTTTGACGTGATATGGATCAGCAGGGAAGGATTCTACCTGGTTTCATGCCTGAAAACGCGTCGGGAAGAGGGGCGCGAAATAAGTGCCCATTATACCACCTACTGCCATCAGATCTCCATCTGGATACGGCAGAACGAGGATCGAACCTAGCCGCCGCTAATCGTTGACAGAATAGTGTAGCTTTTAGTTGGTCCCTAAGGTTTTTCGAACATTCAATGGGATTCTCACACTTCTCACAGCGATCAATCATGCTTTTCAAGGTTTGACAACCAAAGAGAAATGTTGGCAGGATCCTACTGCATTAGTTCGTCAAGCACTTTGGCAACCCTTCTTAATGTTGGTTCCAAAACTAGTGAGGGATTTTAACTTTTAAGTGACTCCACGAGAAGGAGAAGGATGGAACATGTTCCCTCCCATTAGTAAAGGACGTCAGTCACAATCCTGGTGACTATTACTGTGTGATTTTGTTGATCCTGTCCTGAAACAGAAAGTGATCATGGAAGACAAAGTTCCTTCGTTGAGTAAATACTCCTGATAAATATTAGCATAGCTGGATCTAAACCCAAACCCCTGTTGAAAAACCGGTTTGACCAAAAATATATGAAATATGTATTTATTTTTTAAATGTGTATCTATGCATTTTTACCATTGCAAATCCAAACCATTGGACACCGAATACACAAAGTTGTTGGACTCACGATTGCCGTTAGCCGTTAGACCAAAACCTGCGGGTGTTAATCTCCGCTACAATCATCAGAGTTAGGATCTTGGGAGGCCGTTACTCCATGTCACGAAACTCACGGTGAGCGCTGAACCCAATGTCCAACAATCTCCCCCCAACACGAGCCGGGTGAGTTTCGAACCCTTGACCTGTTGCTCTGATACCATTTGTTGGATTCATGATTGTCGTTAGACCAAAACTTGCAGGCGTTAATCTCTGCTACAATCACCAGAGTTAGGATCTTGGGAGGCGGTTAGTCCATGTCACAAAACTCACTAATCTCTGCTACAATCACCAGAGTTAGGATCTTGGGAGGCGGTTAGTCCATGTCACAAAACTCACGGTGAGTGCTGAACCCAATGTCCAACAAAAGTTTTCGGTATTTTTTTTAAACTTATTTTTTTCTATTTTTTAAAGCATAATGGTGTGTGGGTGGGACCTGGTTTTTTTGGACCATTTCAAATTAGAAAAGGCCAAACCAACCAGTTGAAATGGCTAGACCAACCGGTTCAGTTCCAAATTGATTTACTAATCCAGTTCGTGATGGAACCGATTTACCAATCTGGTTTGGCCCCTCTGGTGTGAACTGGTCCGAACCCACTAGTTCCAGTCTCGTCCAATTAGGGTGGGAGCCAGCGCTGGGGCTTTATGGCTGAGCCGAGGAAAGCTCAGGTTCGATTCTCTACGGGGGTTTGCAGCTCTTCAACACCTCCTTTGACTCCGGTGACAGTTCTACTCTCGCTAGGCAGATCATTCTTCCATCTGACATTAAGGCTGGCCCCGATCCATGATTTACAACACTGCAAAGAGAAATCAACAATGTGAGATCTTGGTGTGAGTTCCATGGTTAAAAAAAAACACAATTGGTCTATGACTGGAGAGAAATACAAAAAAAAAAGTGAGATTGGATATTGCAAAATATGGCCAAATACTGAATACTATGAACTAGTCCAATGGGGGTTAGAATATTAGGGAAGACTGAAAAACCCCATTAGTGGAGAATACTAGAAACCCACTAATTTTTAGTGTAGAGACCCACTAATTTAGAACTTTGCAGTGTTGAGGCCCCCAATAAATTAGTAGAGATACCCAAAATCTTGGGCTTCGAACTTAAAATATTTGCCTAGGTTTTGGACCAAGACAAAAGTACCTAGTGGAAAAACAAAGCACAAAATGCTTTTCGAAATCCAAGGGTTGGAAATCCTTATCATAGAGCTAAAAGGTTCGAGCACACCTCAAAACATAGCCCACAATTAAAAAGCAAGCGCAAGTCGACACTCTTGCCAAGTGATGATTCCTAGGACATGCATTTTTGCAGAAAAAGGAGCTTGTTGTACATAAGTTGAAAACGAGTTGTCTAAACAGGGGACGATTTTTTCCCTGTTTCCTGCTGGTTTTTACCAGTTTCTGGCCATGAATCTTCACGGAATTTTCAAAACACCCAAAAACAGTGCTAGATCTTACAGAGTGTGGGTGTTGGGGGTTTTCATGTCATGTAATTTCATTTTTGGGCTTAAAATTGCCCAACAAACAACAAAAATTACAGATTTTGTGGGTTAAATTCACCGAATTCCGGCAGAAAATTAGCCTAAAAGTCAAAATCGTCCCCTAGTTAGACGGCCCCAGTTGAAAAGGCCTTGGGCATGGCCCACAAGTGGAGTTGGCTTCCTCAACCTCCTATGGTCCCTTCATTCTGGGAGGGAGGTCTCAGGGTCAATCCTACTTGGAGTAGTTCAGGATGACATGCGTTGAATAAGTGTCCGTTGATGAAACTTTAACACTCTCCGTGGTTACCCAGCCCTGAAAGTCCTTGCGAACATGTGATTTATGACAGGCCAAGAGGATGTAGACCAAAGAAAAGGGGAGGTTGAAGCACCCTATGAGAAAAAAAGGTTGAAAAGGACAGTATATGTCCTTATGCAAGTGGCTTGTAGAGACTAATAAGTAAGAATTGATGATCACTTCAAAAGAGTCAATGGTATGTTATTGAAAATAATTGAGTAGGACCCTCAAAACTTTGTTTCACATTTCATAAGAAGATCTTGATGGGGAATGACTTGGCAACAATTTAGATACATTTTAGGGCCATTTTCATTTTTGGAAATGTTGTATCCACAACCAAAAATGCCAATCCAGCGTTTCAGCCCCTAACCTTAAATGTTTCATGATTATTGAAAACATTTTAAGCACAGACCACATTTCTGCATGAAAACTGAAAACAAAAAAAACACTAAAAAGGCAGAAAAAACAACTAAAAGCAACTTCGGAAATCCTGACCTCACAAAAGTGCACCACAAAACCTCCTTAATCTTCATATGTATTTACTGTATTTACTTCTTAATTTGAGTGTCTGGTATCTCCGGCAATCTTATATTTATCTGTAATGTTTTTGTTATATGGCAGAGTTATCTAGTCCATCTCTTCATCGAGTACATGTTCAGTGATTTTAACTGCCTTTTAAAACAACATGGCAAGCATTTATTTTCTTGTCTTTGTGGTATCATGATTTCACGTAAGGATTGCTAACCTCCTTGTAATCACTGTTGTCTTTCAACAAGGGAATCATGATAACGTTGGCATAGTTGATGTTTCGTGTAGAATGTAGGTTTCAAATATATTTTGACTTACGACAACTACTTGAATGTTAACTATTCGTGTTTGTGGCTGCAACATAAAAAACTAACTCTCAGTAGCCTTTGGCTTTCTTAAACTTACAGGAACCTAAACAACAAATGAACAACATCAAATATGCTGAGGTTAGCATGATTCCCTTGTTAGTTAGGTTTCAAATATATACTGTGACTTAAGATAGCTATTTGAATGTTACTATTCTTATTTGTTGCTTTCCCAAACTTATGGGAACCTAAACAACAAATGGACTGAAAAAAAACCCTATTAAGACCTCAAATCTCTCTCAAGCTAAAAGTGCAGAGATCCAATTATAAATAATTTGAACATATATCACAATCTTCAAGCTAGGAAGTATTGTTAGGCACTCAAAATAACAAGCAGACATATTGGTATGTTGACTATGTTCGCCTGTGGGCCTGTTCTAAAGCAATTAAACAAATGAAGGCTATCAACATACAATGGGTAATCCGTAAACTGTTGTGAATATTCCATTGGAACAGTTCATCACAACGGATCTTACAACTTAGTTCTTTTTATTACTTTATTAAAATACTGGGAGTGAAAAGAAAACAACTAGAGCAAAGAAATACACAATCCATGGGAATAAACACAAGATATACCCTTGGGAAACCCACTATGGGGAAAAACCCAGCTAGAAATGAGGACTATGCCTTGTCCTTTTCTTCTCCAATATGCAGTATTGTAATATCTCGATTTTGACCCCTATTGCATTAAAATTGTACATGATGTAAATATCGTTATTAAATCATGGTGAGGAGCTCAAGGCCAAGGCTCCACCATCGATTTAGCGTTTTGTGTATCGGCAATTAAGATTGATGCCCATGGTTATCGTGCTAGACACGCACAATATAAATTGAGACATCATGTAAATATGCAATTTAATAAAAATACCCACAACTAGCTATGCAATGCAATAAAGAGATGGGGGCATGATTTCACAAGGAATAGGGAGGGAAATTATTCAAACCCTTGAGTCAATAGTGTTAATGTTAAAGTTAGTGCAGCTGCGAGACCCATTCTCAGAGAATGGTTTCCTAGTCAGTTGACTAGGACAGAGTAAGACCCTAGAAGGTACCCTAGGGCCCCCAGTAGTCTCCTGGGGTTCTTGGTCTAGGACCAAGCAGGCTGATGCCATGGCAAAGCCCCTAGCATGTGGCTAGGGCCCCTATATGCCTCTAGGGTATTTTGGTTTGGGACCAAGGATGTGATGTCCAAGTAGAGCCTGCAGGTAGAGGCAGAGATATATTCTGGTATAGGACCAGGGACACGATGTCCAAGTAGGTCCTGCAGGTAGTTGATCAACTTTCAGTGTGAGACTGAAACTCAGCTTAGTACTGAGAACCATTCTGCGAGAGAATGGAGGACCCGGTTAGGGTCTAGGAATTCATCAACATGATTCAGTGTGAGACTGAAACTCAGCCTAAGGCTGAAAGCCATTCATTAAGAATGGAAGATAATGATGTCCCCTCTCCTAATTGGTTATTGCTAGGTTGATTCTCAAGGGACTGGCCACCCCTTGACGATGTCTCTAGTACCTAACCCTTAGGAGCAGTGTCAAGGACAAAATGATTTTACCATCCGTTTGGATCTTCCCCCTTATACAGTGATGACAAAATATATAAAACTATGTATCTTGAGAGAGAGAAAAGTCTTTGGTGTTGTTGGTCCTAAATGTTGATTGTCCACCTTTACGGTTCACCTGATCTTATGGTTGTTGGCTCTTGGTCCTATTCCTATTTGGTCCTAGCACTCTCACTTGTGTGCACCTTTGACTATGATGTCTCCTACTTTATGGAGTGTATTTACCTAATGGTTTATTAAGGACCATATATTGTTATGGTTACCTTATGTTTTGTTAAAGGACCCTTGACCCACTTATGGTTTTGGTTTAGTTACCTCATGTTGGATTTTTTGACTTTCACTTTATCCCTTTTACCTTTAATTAGTTATGTGTTAATCTCATTAATAAAATCTTTATAATTTATTAATAAAGATTTGTTAACTATTAAAGTCTTATGTCATAATTACTTTTTAGTTTTATTTTTTTATTGTGGACCACTTTCTCGTTCCTAAGTTATTCTAAATCTTTGGCTACTATTTTAGTTCTTTTGGACAAATTACTTACTTTATAGTTTTATTGGTTTATTATAATAAAACTTTTACTTTATGGTTTATTGTTCTATTATAATAATACTTTTATGGTTTTTTTGTTTTATTATAATAAAAGTTTGGACTATTCTTATTTCATAACCGTTTACTTGGTCCACATATTTTTTGTTATTCTATCTTTTTGTCCCTAACCTATATATAAATAACAGAGCTTACCTTTACGGATCACCTATCTCTGTGATTTTTCCTCACGTGGATGTTTACAGTGATCTCTGCGATTTTGAAGGATTTTTTCCTCATGGGCTCTACGGTTTTTTTTGCCTCTACGATTTTGAGGGTTGTGGTGACCTTCAATGATTTTTCCTCATGGCCTTGCACGTTTTACCTCTGCGATTTACGGGCTGTCTGCACTGTGTCTGTGGGTTTATTATTTTTCTCTCACGGGCTGTTTGCACACTGTGTTTGCGGGTTTATTATTTTTCTCTCACGGGTTGTCTGCACTGTGTCTGCGGGTTTATTATTCTTCTCTCACGGGCTGTCTGCATTCTTTCCCTCTCATGAGCTTCTGCGATTTCTCTGAGTGAGAGTCTCTGCAATTTGGTTATTCTGCTCACTGTGACTCCTCACTGATATTTCTCGTAGGATCTACCTGATCTCTCTCTGCAATTTCTGAATTCTAGATCTCTGCAATTTCTGAATTCTCGATCTCTGCCATTTGCCGAATTGAGTCTTATCTCAGCGTGTTTGCGATTTCCCTCTGCAGTGATTCTTCCTCAACATGTTTGTTTACGGGATTGACTTCCCTCTGCTGCATTTGATCTATGTGTGAGTGTTGTAGGTGATTGCTTACGGTCTTATCTCTAGACAAGTCTCTGGGGTTGAACTCTGTGTGAGTTATTATAGGTGGGTAATTGCTTACTGGTTTTGCAACACTTATGTGTTTTTCCTTACCCATGGTCACTTGCATGTTTTTGTTTTTTAAGCACCCGAGATCTGTTTAGTCCTACCTAAACTCTCTCTCTCAAGGTACGTATATGGTTTAACTAGTTTGACTTGTCCTTTCAGTGACAAGATCAAACTCAGAACTAACTGAGTATAAGGCGGATCCAACGAATGGTTATCTTCTGTAGTTTATTTGAGATTTAGTTAACTGCACATGTTATTTATTATTTTTCTGTACATGGCATTTGATGAAACATTTCAATGATCAGCTTTAATGCAGTGACCAGCAAAGCGTTAAGTTGAAAGAAATGAAAGATATGTTGTTATGTTTCATTATAGTTTAAATTTTACCTCAGTTTTTATATGTTGATGTGTTGAAGTTTATTATTGGTATTTAAAATCATCTAACCTATGACATTCAACGTGGTATCAGAGCTTAGGGTGTAGCTAACTCTGTTTTGCAGCCAACAGAAACTACAATGATCCTAAGACAAGGTCTATACTTCACAGAAGCTTACTTTTCAAGTTGACAATTAAAGGTTAAGATGACTACTCCTTCAGTAAAATCAGAAAGTGGTACTCTCTATGGAGTTAACTATGACTTTGTGGCTAGAATGGCTACTATAGGATCTCCTACTTCCTTTGTTATGCTCTACTATCCACTCCCATGTTGTTGCTCAACTATAGAACAACACATAACAACAAAAGAATGGAACCCCTTCTTTTCCTAACAGCCTGGTATTGAACATAGCTCGATAGCCATTTAGGGTTAATTTTAGGGTTTGTACAAGCCTTAATTCTCGTTTAGGGTTAGGGATTTTAACCTTCTAGAATGTTCTTGAAAGTAATGTGACTAGCTCCACATGTGCAAGAAATGAGAGCTGACGTGGAATCCACTCATAACTATGGTGGTCAACTGGATGGGTCAACTTGCGGGAGGCATAAATTCTTCATATGGACTCTGATTGAGGCGACTTTGGACCATTAGAAAGGTATCGGAGTGTAGAATTGCGTTATGGCCCATGGCATAGGTGATGGGTTGTGTTACCCCCAAAAATGTTGAAACAGGCCTCAGAAGGTTCCTGTTATCACCAGACTTGTAGTTGCCCCTATGAGGTGGATCCAGGATGGATGGTAAAGGGATGGGATACCAAAGAGGTGAAACCAAGATAGCCTTGACTCCCAAATAGATGGTTCTCAGGCCAACCGAGACAATCTTCACTTGAGGTTATCTTAGCCCAAGACAACAATGGGGGAGACCCAGCTCTACTCCCGACAGGAGAGATCAGACCAAAACACCAGATCAAATCAATGGGAGTTGAAGTATGTAAGGTGTAAGATGAAGTAAACCCTAGATCTATGGATAAAGTCACAAGGTGAGTTATGGTTTGGATCAGGAGGTTTATGTAACTTGAAATGTGATCCAAGGTTGAAATGCAAGTGACTTATGAGTCTTTTACTAGATCCAGAATCAAGGTACTAGCAAGTGATAGTAATATTTACTGCCTTGGGAATTGTGTCCAATACAGGGAGGTTTAGAACAAGATTGGGGCTATCTAGTACCACAGGATAGACTTGATGAAAGGTATGACAGTGTCAAAGTGCTCAAGCCTCAGGGATAAGGTCAAAACGCAAGAGAAATTGGCCAATTGGAGGGTAGCGCTAGGGTTTAGAGAGCAGTTCCTTGGGATTTGGGCCTAATGGAGTCACCTAAGCAAAACGTCTAGGAAGACCCGCTTAGGGTTTGACCTGATCTACAAAATCTAGAAATGGTTTGCCAAAAGATCAAGCAGTTTGATCTATAATATTTTTTGATTTTTTATATTTATGGTTTTGACAATAAAATAAAAGGTGCCAATGGATTGAGATCAAGAAGAGAAGAACTAACCTGTGGATCTTACTTGGGTAACCTTGTAGATGCCTTGATGACGATGATCTATGTTGTCCTGATTAATTTGAGAAGATTTGGATGAAGCCTCTATGAAAATCGATTTGCTCAAGGAAGCCAATGCACCCTCTCTCCTGCACAACAAACCTCAACCATATCATATTTGATGCATCAAGAGAAATAGACAAATGCTACAGAAAAATAACAAGTTAAAATCATAGATCACAATGATACTAATGATAACCCCCTGATACAAGCGAAGCCAAGTAAGTGAGTTGAGGAACCCCCGCAAAAACGCCCAAGTGAAATCGCCCTCCTATAGACAAGACAACGTTTCCACGAAAAATATAGATCTCACCACAAATACCCAAATGCTAGGAAGTAATAGACTTTCCAACCACCATCGAAGAACACCAGATGCAAAGGAGACCCAAGAATTTCCACAAAACAGTTTTTCTATTATTAAGATTCCAAGAGCCAGAGACACGCTTTACAATGAGAAGCTCTCTCCTTCAAATAGGAATGAGAGATTACAAAATCCTAACCACTTTTCAAATGGATGGCTAAGATTAAAAGATCAAAACAATCTAATCAACGGTTGCGATGAGCTCAACATAAAGTACATGGATCAATACAATAATATAATATATAAATGGACCAAATCACCCTTGGAGAGGGGATCCCACTCAACAAAAATGAATAAAGCTCATGGTGGGTCCAGGGGGTATTAATCAACACCCCTAGTGTGGCCCCATGGCACAATATGAATAAAATAAAATTTTAAATGCAAAATAGTGTCTCTCTAAGGAAATCGGGAGCCCCCAAAAGCTCCATAAAATCATAAAATATGCCAGATAGATGGATGTGGGTCTATCCAAGTGCTGAAATTGTTGGAGAAGGAGTGGAAGACATCACACTCATCATCAAAACTTATTCCATGCCTTTACCTTGCCTCAGTAGTCATATTTGTCATTTTTAATCTGCCTCGGGAAACGTGAAATTGCCCAAATTGCTTCCTGGAGTGTTTGCGTTGTCAAACTGAGCCCACCAAGCTCTCTGGGAGGGGGGTAAAATGGTAAAAACAAGTGGCTAGACCACCCCCTCCTCATACAGCGCCCTAGGTGAACCAATCAAATCACCTTTTTGCTCTGACAGACAACCCAGCATGGAAAAACTGCGTCAGAATGGTATATTGAGACAAATCATCACTGTAATTGCCCGCAACTGAAAATAAGCTCTCACTAGACTCAGGGAGCCCAAATCCATCTAAGGCGAATACTCATACACCATATAGGTCTTTGCATGATCATCTACAATATCTAATATACCCAGATAGATAAAATAATAATCTGTAAATGACCAAATAATATGACCATGATAACATCAATCTGCTGTAAGTGTTTAGAGGCTAAGACATGCTTTACAAATCATTCAAATAACAATTATGACAAGTAGTAATCATTTCATTGGCGATCTACCATCCAAATACAAAGAGTTTCGTTAATTAATTATAACTCAGACCAGACTTTCAAGACGATACTCACTTCATAGTTGTAATCAATTTGCTAGTGAAGGGTGAAGACTAAAAATCAAAAGGCTTGGCTAAAGGGTGGCTACCAATTTGACATTGTGACACTTTGGATATGGAAAGGGGATACTCACTCTAGCATATGCCAAACAAGCAATAACAAAGGGGATGGTAGTGTCTCACAAATGGGTAAGTTACGTTCAGAGGTGCTTATTCACCTTGACAAATGCTCACAATCCAAATCAAATACAAGTGAGGCCAGCAATCTTTTAGATATAACTTTTAAGAACCATTGCTTTTTGGGCCTTAAATTTTCCATAGCCTTGATCCATTTGTTACACGAATTTTTTATTTATTAAGGCTTCATGCATTCATGTATGTTTAAAAACACTACTTTTCATGAATGGGCTTTTACAAGATATTCATTACTTTTAGAGCCAATTTCATTAGGCTTTCCTTGCATTCATGTATGTTTAAAAACACTTCTTTTCATGAATGGGCTTTTCATAAGATATTCATTTCATTTCCAAATACATTGTATTGATGGCAGCGCTACTTGCTTCAGGTTTAGCCAACACAACCTAGGCAACTCAAAGCCGAGACACAAATAAATAGGGAAGCTTGTCCAATGCAGAGGCTCTAGTGGGGAAAGGTCCTCCATGCCACAAGTCAAGTAGTAGGTTGGGATATAAAAATAGTTGGAAGGTAATGGATGGGAGGAGATAGTGACTAATGAGATCAACACTAGCAATCCAAAGTATGGTGGGAATGATCACCTCTATTCTCCCTAAGGAGGGAAAAACCAATGAGTATGAGTCAAGAACTTCTAGGTCTAAGTAGGGGCATACACATATAATATCAATACAACCAGGTCCACATATTTATATGACTGCCATATCATGACACTAAATACTAAGACATGTCACAAGAATGAGTATAAAAGCAATAATAACCATAACACAAGATAATATTTGCTGAGTCATACACATGTAAATAACTAATCTGAACCAAAATTTGTCCATTGATAGACTGCTGCTACAACTCTGGGCAATACTAATTGCTCTATAAATAGCTAAATGGCTACATCAGTCCTCAAATTTGAGTGTCCCGAGACTTAGTCATGGCATGGGAAAGTACTATAATCCATCATCAAATAGTGATCCATCATAGATGTTTATCTCAACATCTCATATGTAAGGGAACTGGTTGAAAAAGTGTACTGGAATTTGAAAAATAGAATATGGTAACCTGACTACTATATATGTGATAACAGTTCCAAAACCCAAGTATGCAAAATTAGACTTGCCCATAAAATGGGCCCTACAAGCCAATTCGTCCAATCTTCTAACTTTGAAAGCTCCAAATAGATGACAAATTATATATTGATCCATTTTGGATCACACCTCCCCATTTTGGGTGGCTTTTGGTCCCCAAAAGCTTTTACTAAATGAGGTGAGGAAATTTTTCCTCTACTTTCTCCTTGGATTACCATTTATCCTTGCATGGAAGTTGTCCTTTCAACACCACCTACCAGTGATATTGTCCCCACTTGGTAGTTCTGGACTTCTACAATACTATGTCTTTTGCTAACTGTACTTGAGCCTCTAGTGCTAAGCAGTGTTATCAAAACTGGTCCGATTCCAGAAAAACCGACCAGTCCGACCGGTTTAGGCCCCCAATCGGTCCGGACTCCGAACCACCACCTTGAACTGGAAATGGTTGGTTTCCTTTCGAACCAGTTGATTCCGTACAGGAACTAGTTGATTTGGTATGAAACCACTCTTTTTTCACCTAACCAATCTGCTGGTTCCATACATAACTGCCGTACAGTTGTGGCTACAAACCCAAAAGATTCATTTTTTTTCAAAAACAAAAGAAAGCCTACTTTTATAGGAAAAAACCTAACATAATCTAAACAATAATCATTAGTAATATTAAATGGTAATGTTAAATTCTTAAAGTAAAAGTGGCATTCTCCTTAGCTTTCATTTTCTAATATTCTATCCTTCTACAATTTTTTTTATCATTAACAATAATTGTTTCAAGATGTTTGAGAGTGGTTCCAAGTTTCCAACCTTATCGGACTTCATATGCCAAATAGAGAATTCTAGAACCCATTCAGAATTCAATAGACTTAACAGTGTTTAGGGTTTCAAGATCGCAACGTTTCTAGTGGATTCTATCATGTATGAGGGTAGGGGATTGACATTTAATCAAGTGCATTAACCCCTCTATGTACCTCAATGTTGGTGGTGTTGATTGTTTAACTCCTTTGACATGAAATTAGTAAAAATGTACCATTCACGCAAGCAAAATTACTTATTAGGCATGCAAAGTTTTTTCTACCTTCTTTTAGTGTTTGGATTAGGAGGTTTCATCAAAATTTTAGGGTGTTCACTAATGTCTTTGGAGGATCAACTTTGAGATTCGAGATAGAGGCAAGGGCTAGTCAAGGGAACAAGGTGCTATTAACAAATAAGATCCCAATTTAGGCAATAATTTTGATGATATGTAGTTATTTGTTTTAGCATGAAGTTTTGAAGTTTTTTGGACCCTAGAGGCCATTTAGAACCTTTTTGTTTGGGTCAGATATGGATTGCACTCAATTCCATTTTAGTTATATGCACCCTTACTTTCTATATACATGAGAAACTTTGCATATTTGTGTATAATTGTTTGGATTCTTATGCATGTTTTTTTTTTTTAAATTTGAATATTTTATGTATTTTTTGGTCGACAGGTTTTTTGGTCTGTTTTTTTTTTGTTTTGGTCCGATTCAAATTTTCTAGCTTTGTCGGTTCGATGACTGGTTCAGTTCTGATAAGATTGGTGCTAAGTCCTCTACAGGAGGTAATAGTAAATACATGCTCAGGTTCCTATTCCAACAAGGAAGGTTCATGGAGTTTTAAGTTTTCCACATTCACTACAGAGTAAATGCGCATGTATGGGGCTAGACTGAGGCTGTAGGCATTATCTCCCACCTTCTCCAATACCTCAAAAGAGCCATACCTCAAAGCCTTGATCTTCTTACCAAGACCCTGTAGTCTTTCCTTGTTTAAGTGTAACCATACTCTGTCTCCCACTTTGAACAATTTTTCAACTCTATGTTGGTCATGCCTGGACTTGTATTTTTCTCGCGACTTCTTCAATGCTTTCTATACTTGCAAATGGATCGTCCTAATCTTATCAACAAAAGTTTCATCTCTTAATGCTACACCTGTGGTGTCTTCCCTCACTCCCCCTTGCTATCCATATGCAACATCTAGAGGTGAAGGTGGCAGATATCCAAAACAAGTTTCAAAAGGTGACTTACCAATGGAAGTTTGCAATGTTTTGTTATAGGAGTGTTGAATATAGATCATGTTTCCATCCCAAGTCTTCGCATGCTTTTGATTGTAACCCCTCAAAAGGTGCACCAAATTCCTATGGACTACTTTTGTCTACCTATTTGTCTGTGGATGGACTGCTATAGATCTCTTCAACTTCGTGTCCATTTTCTCCCAAAGTGTAGTTCAAAAGGATTCGAGAAATCTAGTATCCCTATCTGAGATGATGCTCCTAGGTATCTCAAAGAAAATGCAATCCTGTTCAAAGAAGATGTTTTCTTCCTATCCTGTGATGATCCTTTTACAAGGCATAAGAATGCACAACTTGTTGAATCTGTCAACTACCACAAATAGATAGTCATGTCCCTTCTAAGTGGTTGGTAAACCACCCATAAAATCCATGGTGATTCTCTCCCATGGTCTTGTAGGAACAGGTAAGGAATGGTACAAACCTTACTTCCTATTACTGGGCTTGCTTGTACAACAAAGAATGCTTCCTCTAATAAATCGTACTACATCTTCTTGCATTCTAGGCCAATAGATATGCCTCTGTAAGTTTGTAACTATCTTCCCTACACCAAAATGTCCTGCAACTTTGGAGGTTTGTGTCTCTTTGATAAGCTGCAATCTCCCACCTTTACAAACACAGAGCTTGTTCAACTTGTAGAATAACCCATCCTAGCTATGATAATCAACCTTGGTGTCACCTTCTTCTACATGGAATTGGCCTTGCAGTCACTGAAATACCTCCTTGAAGTCCTCATATTCTGTGTATTCCTCCTTGTATGCATCATGGGTTGAAGGTTCCATGTGCATAAGAGTTCCCAAAGTTGTAATCATGGTTGTAGGTGGCCTTGAGAGCATGTCTACCAGCTTGTTAGTACTTCCCTTCTTATACTTGATGATTAGATAGAATTGTCATAAGAATCCCATCCACTTATAATGTTTGGTCTACTGTAGCTTACTTTGGACCTGCAAATACTTCAATGGATGGTGATCAACATGAATTATGATCTCCTTGCCCATCAAATAGTGCTTCCACTTAACAATTTGAACCAGGGCGTAAAGTTCCTTATTGTAGGTAGGGTAGTTTAGGACTCCCCCATGAAATATTTCATAATGATAACATACTGGCCTTCCTCCTTGCATCATAACTGCTCCCATGGCATACCCAGTTGCATCTATCTCCAATTCAAAGGGCTTCTGCAAGCTGGGCAATGCAGGAACTAGTGCCTGACTGATATTTTGCTTGAGCTCTTCAAAGGCATTCTGCTGGTTTTTTCCCCACTGGAACCCCTTGTTGCTGGATGTTATGAAATGGAGAGACGTAGCCACAATTGAAAAGGAAGCTATGAACTTTCAAAAGTATTGTGCTACCCCAATAAATCTCCTAACTTCAGTGACATTTGTTGGAGTTACCCACTTAGTGATGGCCTCCATCTTTATAGGATCAATATTGAACTTCCCTCTACCAATCACATACCCCAAATACAGCAATCATTGTTGGGAAAATTCTCATTTCTTCAAATTAGCCAATAGTTGGTGCTTTTTCAGAGTCTCTAACACTTGCTTGAGATGTGAGATATGCTCTTCCCAAGTAAGCACTATAAACCAACTGGTGCATTACATAGACCAAATGACATTACTAATCATTCATATAGACCTTGCCTAGTCTTGAAGGTGGTCTTCTTCCTTCACTCGCACCTGGTAGTATCTCGATTTGAGTGGTGAAGTACTTGGCATGTTGCAACTAGTCCTACAAATCATCAATCCTGGGCAAAGGGTACCGATTCTTGAGTGAGATCTTGTTCAATGCTCTGTAGTCGATGCACATCCTCCAAGTCCCATCCTTCTTAGTTTATGATGATAGGTGATCCACAAGGTGAGGTGCTTGGTCAGATCATGCCCTACTCCAACAACTTCTTCTTCACTTCATTTACTTCTATGACATACTATCTGTACAATCCGATGTTCGACAATGGAGAATCTAGCAATAGTTGTATCTTGTGCTCCACCTCCCTCTTAGTAGGTAGCCCCTTAGGCTCTTGGAACACTTCTCTGTATGCCTGCAAAAGTTTCTCCAACTTGTGTTTCTGCTCTTTGGTACATTCCTCTAGGGATGCCTTCATTTTTACCATTTCACCTTCTTGTTGATTTTGTCTTAAAAAAGCAATTTATCTTTGCGTGCATTGATGATGAAGGATTTCCTGTCCTTGATCAAGCAATATTGGTTGGCTCTCCTCATGAAGATTGCATCTCCTCCAAGGAAAGTTAGGGAACTAATCTAACAGTATATCTAACAGGTAAATCAAAGAAACAGTCACTAAGTAGATCAAAGCTTCAACATGCATATCATACAGATCTGTACTTTAACTATTGGGTAAAAAAAGATACGATTGTGAAATTAGAAATACCTGCAAGTCAAACTTAGAGATTAATTCACCAACATAAAGGAGAGTTATATAATTACTAAAATGAGGAAGTGAAGTCAAGTTGGGAACTCGCTGGAGCGAGGATTGACTTGCTTGTTAATTATTAGGGGAAGAGGGGTTTTTGATATATGTGAAGTATGCAGAAACGAGTACGGGAATGATGTCAAGTGTGGTACCACATGAAGAGGGGACTAGATTGAAGTCGCAGGGAATGTCCAACGTTGACACCAATTGAGGGTGTAGCCTAACAACTCCCAATGGCCACTACCTTGTAGAGTCCCTCAACTGTAGAATTTGCCAACAAATGACAATTCAGTCGATCGTTTCAGTGGGGGAACCCATTGCACACGCAATTGCTTCCTTATCACTAGCTGCAACATGGCCATGTGTTTATAGACACCAGAACATGTCATTAGGGAGGATTAGTTTGAGTTTAATTACTGTGAAATGTTTTAGAGTGTTGCTTTGGTTGGATTAATTAGATTTGTTACAACATTAGTGAATAATATGCAAGATATAAAAGCTTACAATTAGGTTCTTTTTCCAACTGAAAGTAAGTGTAACGTAATTACTACTCAAAGCAAACTAAAGAAAAATGAAATATGCTAAGTCAAGCAGAAAAAAGAAAGAGAAAATAAAAAAAGACACATGAAAATGAGGCGGAGAGGGCGGTAGGGGGATGAGACACCACCATGCTACTTGATGGGTTACAAAAGGATATGCAGCCCTTAGAATGCCTATTGTTGGTCGTTATGTCGAACAATCAAGCTTACAATAGTTAGAGGATGAATGTAAGAATGTGGTTTGTGAAGATATCTTAGTTGGTGGGCACATTGGGGGGTTTAATGGTGGTCGGTCCGGGCTGCATGCTTGTTGTCTTTGAAAAGAAATGCTAGAAAACAACAACAAAGAAACTCCAGAATGAATCCCTTTGATCTCTCCAAAAGGGGGCTCAATCCTGCCAAAAATAGTTAGATTAAAAAAAATCAATAAAAGAAGGTTAGAATCTATGAATCTCAAAAGATGTAATGGTTTGTATCATAAGATTTTCTTGCTATCCAAAGAATGGGCAGTAGCTAAACTATGATACAAAGACCAAATAAGAGCTATTTTACAGTAATTTACAATGACATGCAAGTTTTGAAATTGCACCTTTAAATGAAAATCTATCCATGCATGGTGGAATGAACCACATTCATACATTGAGGATTTGCCCCTATTTTGCTAGATCTGCTCTAGAATGTTCAACAAATAAATTTAGATCTAGTAAATTTGAAACCTACTTGTGCCATTTCCTTGGTATTATAGATTCCAAATTGATAAAGTAAAGTAAAGTAGAGGTTTCTTTAGATTTTGGAAGGTTTGTAGAGAGATTAGTGCAAAAAAGGTGAACAATGGAGTTGATGAAGACCTACTATGAGGGCCTTGCTTTGAAAGGTCATCGTAAGAAGAAGGTTTTTCTAGGCTAACCTTATCCTTCTCGAAGAAAAGAGTAACTTGCTCTTCACATAGCTATCCGAACATGGGTTGAGTATAATCATCAAGGTACGTGTACGTGTAAGGATAGTTTGGTGTCCACTTTTGCTTTCACTTTGATATTTTTGGAATTTTTTGGAGTTTTTTGCTCAGTTTGAATAGGGAACGTAGGGGATTTAGAACAAAGAGGTTATTCACTATTACAATTGCCCATTAAATGGCTAGAGGGAGGACATTGCTTTAAATGTTAAAAAAATTGAAAAATAATGAATAATTTTGTATTTTTTTTTAAGTTTGTCGATATTTTCTGATATTTTCACCGATGTTGCCAATAATTTGTCTCTCGGAACCTCATCGATATTTTTGTCGACACGATGTTTGCAACATAGGTAAAAAACTAGTATATTGCAAGAAGAGCAATACAAACTTCCCACTTGAGCTAATCAATTTCTTGGCTATGTTGCCACTTACCAGAGAGATCTTAGATTCACTTTTTTGCACATTGATGATGAAGGATTCCCCATCCTTGAACAAGCGTTATTGGTTTTCTCTCCTCATGAAGATCACACCCCTCATGTACATGTAGGGGATTCCAAGCACTACACCACACACATCAAGTGCTGCCATATCTACCTCCACCTCATCAATGTTGTTTGCACTTATGGGAAATGTAATCTAACACTACTTAGTGACTCTATGTTCTACATCCTTGTTTACCCATCCCAATGGGTATGGGAAAGGATGGTCATGAAATGCCAATCTAAACTTACTCATTAGGTCCTTTGTTATGAGATTGCCCTACGAACTAGATTTAATGGAGCATCCACCTTTGTTTTGTTGCCTTAATTTTTTTTTTAAATGAATATTTTTGTATTTTCTTGAAGTTTGTCGATTTTTTCACCAATTTTGCCAATAAGTTGTTCTCAAACCCTCGACAATATTTTTGCGGACACGATGTTTGCAACATTGGTAAAAAATTAGTGTATTACAAGAAGAGCAACACAAACTTTCCACTTGACCTAATCAATTTCTGGCTATGTTGTCGCTTACCAAAGAGATCTTGGATTCACCTTTTCGCACATTAATGATGAAGGAATTTCCATACTTAAACAAGCGTTATTGGTTTTCTCTCCTCATGAAGATCGCACCCATCATGTACATGTAGGGGATTCCAAACACTACATCACACACATCAAGTTCTACCATGTTTACCTCCACCTCATCAATGTTGTTTACACTTATGGCAAAACTAATCTAACACTACTGAATGACTGTATGCTCTACATCCTTATTTACCCATCCCAATGGGTATGGGCAAGGATGGTCATGAAATGCTAATCCAAGCTTACTCATTAGATCCTTTGTTATGAGATTGGCCTCTGAACTAGAGTTGAACATAGCATCTACCCTTGTTTTCTTGCCTTGATCTTGACATGGAATAGTTTAGTCATCTCCTTCCCTTTCTTGGAATGGTTACTACTTAGTTTCACCTATGTCTGCATTGTAATGCAAACAATCCTCTTGGCTACATCTAAGTTGCTCTCTACCTGCTTGCCTATTAATCCATGGCTAGCATATTTTTCTTCTTCGCCTCCTCCTTGTGGTTCTTTGGATTCAACAATGGTGTAGCTCCCAACATTTATCTTTAGTACGACCATCAATATTACAATGATTATAGTGGTTGCTTGGATCCTTGCACTAATATGCAATGGCTATTGCCTTCTTACCCTTTTCTTCCACTTCTTCTTTCCCTCCTTGGAAGCACCTTGTTGGTTTGTTTACTTTGAACCATGTGGCTATTATTTCTTCTTGTCCATTTCCAAATATTGTACTTGCCTCATCAACAATCCGTCGTTTAAAGAGCATCACTTGCCTCCTTAAATGAATGTGTAAACCACCAACATACTTGAGGAGTACATTGAGATTCTTGAGAGATATTCCCAACATAATGGCTTGTTTTATAAACTTAGTCGTGTAATCTTGCAGAGCCTGCTCTTTCTTTTGTCCTAAGTAATGCCAATGAATCTATTGGTCCTCTTCATACCCAATGAGGGTTTTAAAGTTTAAACATTTCCCACTTTGCTACTAAGGTATCACCCTCCAATCTAAGACTCTCCATGTGGTTTTCCCACCAAGTTTGGGCATGGTCCTGTAACAATAATCGAACAAATAATACCCTTTTCTCTTCTCCTATGTTATACACATTGAAATAAACTTCTAACTCTTGCAAGCATTGATTTAAAGTTAGAGCATCAATCTCACCTTAATAGGGTTTGATGTCCACTTTTGCTTCCACTATGAACAGAGATTGAGGAGATTTGATGTTGGAGCTTGGTCTCTCTTTCTCTGGCTCTATCTTTAGTTCTTCTTTTTCTTCAAATTTCCCATTAGAGCTAATGTCCGAGTTGAAGCTGCCAAAATCTCTAAAAGTTCTAAACTTGCTATCTAGAGTTTCCATTCAGATCACGACATTATGAGAGATGTCAAAGACTTATGATCCCGGTTTTGTGGATCTGTCCTCCAATTCATCCCTTAGATTGCTACTATACTCATCTACCATGGCTAGGGTTTGAGACTTCTTTCTTTAAATCAATTCTAAATCCTACAATATCTCACAAAACCCCCAAAAGAAAACTACTTCAATACCAATGATATTTTAACTGTAAAATACTGCAAAATATTGTGAGGCTATCCTCTATTATGCAATGTTTACTTATGATTAAAATTTAATATTACAAACATAGTGCTCGAGTACTGAAATGATTTGAGAATAATGAAAATAAGGTACAACATTATATAATATATACTATATAGTGATCCATTTTAGATCACCCAAAGAATCATATGTTTCATTACAAAACTAAACGTATTCATGTTCATTAACACTATGTCATAGAGCACCTTTAGAATGCAGAGATTGGGCTTGGAGTCTCAACATCTAGTAGAATACGTTATTTTAATTTTTCACTAAGGCATTGAGAAAGAATAAATTGGAGATTTTAGAAGATGCTTGGTATAAAAGTAAAAAATGACCATTAAGGGGGAGTGCTATAAAACAATGCACAATTGTCACATCCACACCAACATCTAATGTGTTTACAAAACTTTTGGCAAAGGAAAAATACAGAGAATGGCTGAATAGAACTGTTGTCCATGCATTTTCTATGAAATAAAGCAGGCACATTTCTTGCATGGATGAGAGTTGGTGAAAATAACACTGGATAAGATAGCATTATAGGTATTCTCACACTTATCTATATTAATAACAAAATATAACAATGATACAATTCAACTTTGAAAAACTTGATGATACTTTTTAACAATAATAACCATTGCTTTGTCATGCAAGATTGCATTGAATTCTACAAAATATACCATTTGCCATCAATAATTGGGGGAAATATACCATTTGACAAATTAAATTTTTGTCAAGTAGTTCTCAAAGATGCATCTAAAAGCTTGAATGCTGATTTAGTGTAAATAAGTCTTTGCATTCCAATACAGATCATGCCTTCCATTATATGAGTGTGCTTGAAATTTGTTGTTTATAAGATAAAAAAATTCAAGGTAGACAATTTCCCATTTATAGTGTATTTTTGCATATCGTCATTTTTCGTATGCACATTACTCTCTTATTACTTTCACTTGTTCCATATTAATTCTGAATTGTTTGCTATTACTTATTGCAGGTAGAAAAATGTATTATGTAACGTGGGCTCTACAATATATCAATCTCTTCATGATTAACACTGGATATATCATTTTGGCTGGACAGTCTGTGAAGGTAGTCAACTTTAACATAAACTACTGCTAAAATATTTACTTTTCTCTCTCGCTCTCTCTCATAAAGTGCTTTCTTTGACTATTAGGATAAGGTATTTTATACCAATATATAACGGTATGGACATGTCACAGCCACAAGTTAGTAATTCTTGGAGTCCAGAAAACAAAATTACTTTATATCATAGTAGTAAAATGTGTTATGGACTTAATAGTTGAGTACAACCCAATAATAAGCATAAAAATCAAAATCATTTGTTCTCTGGCCTTCATAGCACAAACAACAAAAAGTCATTAATTGGGAAGCTAAGAGAATCATGCATGCATTAGGTAGAGGGTTATCTTTGCCCTTGGGCAGTAGCCCCCATCCATCAATCACAAGATCTAGGTCAGTAAGGATGGGTCCCCACCCATAATTTCCCTGCTTTAGCTTAAGATGCTTCATTTCCTTAGATATGGCTAAGGCGAGCCATGGATACTTTTGTTCTTGTGATGGAGGTGGGGGAGGCTTGTTGTGGCATCTCTCTCTTTATTCATGAACAACCTAGCGAGCATAGTAAGGACTCTCTGCAGATCATTGTGATTGGAAATAATTATTAAAGGGGGCAAGGGAATCGACAAGAGTTTCCATTCTCATAGTGCAAGGTGCCCCCCCAGGAATTCTAGTGTTTGGCTCAGCGCACCACATTCATCTCCACTTTCTTGGCTTGAATAAAAATGTACAAGTGAGGGTTTGCACACATCATAAAGTCATCATACCATGTACTATGTTCAATTTTCTTGGACAAAGCTTCATTCCTTCTTTTCCAACTAAAGAAGAGGATTTCTATTCTAATGAGTTGTTTGGTTGCATTGAACTCAACGATGTAAAGAAGATTGTAGACCAAGTAATTGAATTTCCAACAGATACATAGAAGGTTCTAAAGATGTGTTATATTCTTCGCATGTGGATTGCATCAAGCAAAAATCCAATAACTGCATGTGCTATATTTTTTTGGGTCCATTTTGGTATTTTTTTGGTCAATGGTTGTTAGCCCATTGTAATCTAACCCCAATTAAGGGATTAGTTTTGTAGTCTAATTCGAGTTAATGGTATAGTGTTTTGGATGTTGTAGAATACATAAAACTGTATTGTGAATGGTCAAGTTAATACAATGAAGAAGATAGCGGTGTGGCTCTATGTTACGTTGGTTCTCCCAGCTAAGGATTTCAAGGGTAAATCTCTATGTCCCATGTGTGCGCCATTGTTCTGCTTTATGTTTTTCTTAAGCATATGTTTGCATTACTTCACTTGCATAGATTTAAAACTTACATTTGGCATCAAAACAAGGTTATTGGCTTCAAGGGGATGCTTTTGTTGCTAGGGTTTGGCTTGTTCTTGATAGAGAAAATTTATCTCAAGTATGTGATAAACCCAATTAGTGGGAGCTCTGTGACAATGATTCTTGTGTGAAAGAGAATGGTGACAAGTTCCATAATCAATATTGACACATCTAATGGTTAGAGCTTTGAACTATGGAAGCTCAAGGTGGAGGATCTTCTTGTAGACAAATAACAATGGATCATTGTAGATCCTGGTACTATACCTATGGGTATGGTGGAACAAACTAGATGAAGTTGGATAGGAAAGCAAAGAGTACAATCCTATTATGCATTTCAGATTTGATGTTAACAAATGTCTAAAGAGAAGTTATAGCCAAGACATTATGGTATAAGTTAGGGACTTTGTATCAGTCTAAGTCCCTACTAAACAAACTTTTCCTTTGAAAGATGCCATACCTCCTAAGGATGAATAACAATGGCTCCATGACAAAGCATCTCAATTCCTTTAACGCTGTGGGAAGTCAATTGTTGTATATTGATGTTAAAATTTCCAAAGAAGATAAGTGCATTAGTCCACAGTGTTCTTTGCCAGATTCATGTGATAGCCTAATTGTAATTATTGGGAGTCATGAAACCACATTAAAGCTTGAGAATGCGGTTGCATCCCTATTATCGAAAGAGATGAGATGGAAAACCATGGATTGTCAGAGCACTAATCCCTTATTTGTGAGAGTTCACCTTGTAGGAAGAAATAATAAAAAGTCTTCAAGGGGTAGATCTATATCTCCAAGACAATATCTAAGAAAATGATGGAAATGCGGTAAAGCTAGACATTATAAGAAAGATTGTACAACAAAAAATGTTGATAAAAGCAAGGGATTTGATGATGCTCCTTCTACAAAGGGGGAGGCTTCCTTCGAGCAAGGAGGGGATGTGTATGTGGCATCTACAAGTACATATTCAAATCATGATGCATGGTTGATTGAATCAAGTGTGTTTTTTCATATGCTCCTCCCTTGGCATGTTTTTGTTAATATGAAATGTAACAGAGGTGATGTATTCATGGGAGATGACTCAACAAACAAAATCACATGATGTGAAAGTGTGATTGTTGCTTAAAGATGGAAGGGTTAAAACCCTTCTTGGTGTTCTACATATTCTAGGATTAGCCGAAAATTTAATATCTCTAAGTAAGATAAGTGATAAGGGTTTGTAGACCATATATTAAAAGGATACATGCACAATGGTTCAAGGAGCAGTGGTGTTGTTGAGGGGAATTTAAATTTGAACCCCTTATACATGCTATTGGGAAGCACTATTATTGATGGGTGCAACAATATCGTTGTTCCTAAGAATGGGATTGACAAAAATCCTACTCTTGATGCAGAGGACAATGCTTTAGCATCAAAGAATGGGACATATTGGAAAGAAGGGCCTTCATACTTTGCATAGTGAAGGTGTGGTTGAAGGTTTCCCAATTTGCTATTTAGATTTTGATTTATGTGAACATTGTGTATATGGTAAACAAATTTGGCTAAGATTCCTATATGGTGCTACAAGAGCCAAATGGATTTTGAAGTTGATACAGAAGAACATGTTTGGACCTATGCCTGTTCCATCTCTAGGAGGACCCCTATACCGTCTCATTTATAGATGATTTCTCTAGGAAAACAAGGTTGTATTTCATGGAGAAGAAATCTGAGCTTTTCGAAAAATTTAAAGAGTTGAGAACTGATAATGGAGAAGAGCTATGTGGTAAATATTTTGAGCAATTTTATAAAAAGTGCAAATAGCACAACAAAATACAACTCCATAGTACATACACAACTCAATAGAATAGAGTTACAAAAATGATGGACATATGCTAATGGAAAAGGAAAGAAGTATGCTTAGTGGTGCACACATAGAACACAATTTATGGCAAGAGGCAACATATACTATATGTTATCTAATCAATCAATAACCTACATCAACACTGGTTGATAAGACTCCTCATGAGACATGGATTGGAAAGAAACCCTCTCTTGTGCGTCTCAGATTTTTTGGTTATGATGCTTATGTGCATGTTCTAAAGGAGAAAAGGAGCAAGTTGGACTATAAAGCAAAGAAATGTATCTTCATTGGTTGTAAAGGTGTAAAATACTACAAACATTGGAATCTAGTAATACGAAAGACTATTTATAGTCGTGATGTGAACTTCAAAGAAATTAAAAGTACTCCAAAGCATGAAGATGAACCAAGGGAAGGAGAACCAAAGATAATAGAGTTTGGGTTGGAGAATTGAGAATTTGACTTAACGAATGAAGATAAGTCAAATGAAAAGGAGGAACTGCATGCCTTAGTCTTGAGGAAACTTGTTCGAGAAAGAAGGAAAACAAAAGGGTATTGTTTAGTTGACATTCATTTTGCCTTTGTTTTATATGCTATTGAACATGATTCTAGAACTGTTAAAGAGGTAGTTGATTTCGAGAAGGGTAAACTTTGAAAGAAGGCATTGGTTGAAGAAATGAAGGCCTTGGAGAAAAGTGAGGCATGGGTTGGTCAAGTTCCCTGATGGAAGAGAACTTGTTGGTAGCAAATGGGTGTCGTATCAGAAATCTTGAAGCCATTGGGTGTGCCCTTGGGGGTAAGTCATGAGTCAAGTTTCTGTCACTTAACACTTGATTCCTTTGTCTAGGACAACTCCTAGTGAAGCTAAGGGGGGTGGTCCCTAACAAGGATACTTTTAGGGGCGAATTTTAGCCCAGTGGGCTATTTTTCCATGTTATTCTCTAAAAAAAGATTTGCCATTTTGCATTTTTTGAAGCCCTGTTTGACCCAATTTTGATGGGGTAATTTTTTTCAACCTAAAAATCGCCAAATTATTATATAAATGATATAAAATCCTTGGAAATTAAAATATTTTTTGAAAAATATCGCCAATCATTTTATAGTTGGCGTTTTAAGAATTGGTAATATTCGCCAACATTTATACACTTTTAAATAAGTATGGTTCCTTAAAATCATCCTTGGTCCCTAACGTAAATTAGCTAAGGATGATTAAGCTAAAGCAGAAAAGAAATATAGGAGTTTATTAACTAAAAGAAAGAGCAATGAAAGTAGATTATTCTAACAACATATCAAATCGAATACTTGAATTGACATTACTAAATCAAATAAAGACCATTGTCGAAAGATAAAAGATAGTTGCCAAAAGTAAATGTTTTACAAGTGCTCTTGGTCAATTTTAAACTATTAGAGGTGAGTTGCTTAAAGTGGGTTGATTCTTGGTTTGGCTCACTAAAGAGTTATCCTCAAAAGTGAGTATAAAGCAACAGTGCCAGATGTCCCACTGGGAGAGAACGAATCCCATTAATGACTATCCTTCTGACACCACACCATGTTCAATGTAACCTCTCACTTTGACAATAGCACTTGAATTGATTTCCCTATTATACTCGCCACTCGAAATCTCCTTTTTAATTGAAACCAATTATCAAGCAAATCCTACAATGGTCACAAGAGCATAGTGGGGGACTTGAGTCCTGGTTCATTACTCTTTAAGAAAAATGACACAAATAAAAGCAACTAAACTAATCTAAACTAAAAAAATTGAAACTAAGCTAAGGTTAGTGAATCAAAATAAAAGAAGAAAGCAAAAAACACACACTACGAAAATGACATTGATTCCCCCAGGGGGGATGGGGTCTGGGCACTGGGTATCCCACTTATTTTATTTATGATTTGACAATTCTGGGAATGTTTGTGGTCATTTATAGATCAGGACCAACAAACTTACAAGTTTCAGAGTTTTTTTTATAGCTTTAAGGAAGATAGAAAAGAATAGGGGGTCTTGGATGGTCCAAATCTTTGAAATTTTGCTAGCGCTTCCTTCTACCTTTTTGTCAAAAAGTAAAATCCAGCCACCAAGTTGACACTAAAGGTGCCAAATTAGTCGATTAAAAGCTTACATTTATTTTCCTAACTAGATTTTGATATGATCTTTAAAGGAAACTACTTAGAATTAGTATGCATATAGTAACCAATAAGAATTTAGAATTTTAAAGGAAGGAAAGAGATAGAAAGCAACTTAGCAATGGGAAATTTTGGGCAATGGAGTCTACAGGTGGAGAGTAGAGGGACTATGTTCTTTCGAAAGAGCTTGAAGAGATGGAAGAGTCAACCTAGATCAGCCAGTTCTTCAAACGAGATCACCTGCATAGCTTAAACAATATTGCAACCAAAATGTCACATCTAGTATAACCTACACCAAAGATCAGAATAGCACGCATATAAACAAATATCACATACAAATCCTAGATCTATATGTAGATAAATACGAGGATAAAATAAGTAAACTAACTTACTTTTCTCTCTCCTATTGATTAATAATAATCCTTCAAAGGCCGGTTTTAACAATAAAGGAAAGTAGCATGAAACTGATACAAATTACCTCATAAACAAAACAATTATCATCCACACATTGATGCACTACACTATAGATTTCCTCCAAATACTTGTATTCCAAAAGATAGTAACAAATTACAACAATGCTTAAGCAGTGGTTTGGTCCTCTCACCGTACGAATGAGGGAGGGAGCTCTTGCTTAAATAAGAAAGAGGGATGCATTTCCCAAGGAGGGCGCACCTCCCAAGTGTCAATAGAGTCTGAGTGAAAAAAGTGCACCATTTTCCAAGTGTAGGAGTGTAGTGGGGGTGTTTGGTGCCACCTCTCAAGAGGTTGGCCAACCCTCTCCCTTAATTCAACACATGCCCATCAAGAGATGTACCCCTCTCCTTGAAAAATACTCTACCCTTCATGAAAATCTCCATATTGGTGAGAGAGGTTGAGTTAATTGAGTCTAAGTCCCTCTATATCTCAATCAGATTGCCAACATTGCACTAGATTGAGTGGCAGACTAAAATGTTGAAGTTTTAGAGTAGTTAAGGTTTTTAAAAAATTTAACAAAATTGTACTTTTAATGCATATTGAAATTGTAAAATGATGCTAAAGTAAGAGATGCAACAGTAGTAAAAATCTAATCAGTAACAAGCATAAATTTCATCTCTTTTAACTTTAACACTCCCTTAAGTATCACTGTGTTAAAGTTGGGGTTTGAAACAAAATATATAACAGTTGTTAAGTCATAAGCAATAAAACAATACTAGTATAATCATGAACAACAATACATTAGTCTAATTAATAAAACAAATAGAAATAAGTCTGAGTTGGACCTTCCTTATACTTAGAAGACTTTCAGATCAGACCTTGTCTCTCAGAGATAAGTCACTAAATGGAACAATTCTGGCCCTTATGTGAGGGCATGGACATACCTAAAAGAGAGAGAGAAGTGTTATAGGATAGGTTTATACAAGTACAATAGAAGATGCAACAGCCAAGACATTAACAAGATATTAACCAAGTCACCAACAAATGTCTAGTAGTTGGGGAAAGGGAAGCCAAAAACAATCTCTAACAGTTCAAACTTCACACAAAAAGGTGGCTCACTCAAACAACCCACACAGGGTAAAGGTCCACTTCAAACAACCCAACAGGGCAACAACCTACTCCACACATCCCAATATGGTAGCGACCTACTCCAAACATCCCAACAGGGCAACAACCTTTCCAAAAAGCCACAAACAGTCCAAAGTACTGGTGTTAGCCTTCATACAAGGTGACGACTGAGCAGAAACATCCCACACTTAAGGTAGTAGCCTACAAGCAACCCACGATACCTTCAACAAAGAGCAACGATACCTTCATACACAACAACGACAAACTCAAAGAGGTTGAGAGGAGCCATGACACCCTCATACACAGTAGCGACAACCTCAAAGAGGTTGAGAGGAGCCACGACACCCTCACAAACAGTCAATAATAGTCTGAAGTTTACCCTAGCAAGTAATGCCATCCCTCTAACAGTCCAAAAACCAATCCACGAAGGTAGCAGCCTCCCTCTAAGAGTCCAGAAACCAATCCACAACTCACATGAAGGATAGTAGAGCAACAAACAACAGAGGGCCCAGGAAAACAAGACAAAGAAACCCTAGACATCACCTTCAACCAACATATCAAAACCTTGAAACAATCATTAAGAATCAGATCTCTAATTCATCTTGAATATAATCTCACAATGAAGGATTAGGTTTGTATTTATAACCTCTTAAGGACTTCTAGAAGGATCCCCCTTCTAACCCTTCATTGACTTGGGGTAACTAAGACGTCATGACATTAGGAGTGTTGACAATTATAAAATATAACTTAATGTTAAGTCAACATAATCAAAGGGTTAAGGTATCACACTAAAGAGGGGCGTTAGGACCAACAAGGGAAGCAGACTAAGACACGCACAAGGATAATAAGAGGTGTCACAACAAAGTGGGAGGGAAACCCTTTTACCTGCTAGGAGAAGAAGCCAAACTTTCATCTTTCTCTCTCAAGGTATGTAGTCCACAAGTGTTCCATACAATAATTGGAAGTTTTATCATCACCATATAAGGAAGGTCCAAACTGGATGATGTGATCCTCTGGTCCTCCTAACTACTCCTAAAGGTCAAGTGCTAGTGACATCATCAAGGGGTGGCCACTCCCTTAAGAAACAACCTAGCCCAACCATTTAGGAGAGGAGTGCATCGCACATCATCATCTTGATTAACTGACCAAGATCCACCTGGTTAACTAACCAAGATTACACCTGTAGTGCCTGCTTGGTACTAGACCAAGAATCTGCCTGGTCCAAGACCAGGATGTCTATATCTCAGCCTGTAGGATCCGCTTGGTCCTTATGACCAAGCACTGTCTGGTCTTTGACTAAAATGCCCGAGGGACATATAGGGGCCTTAGCCACATGCTAGGGACTTTGCCATGGCATTAACTTGCTTGGTCCTAGACCAAGAACCCTAGGAGATTGTTGTGGGATCTAGGGTACTTGCTAGGGACTTACTCTGCCTGGTTAACTGACCAAGAACCCTAGTTAATTGACTAGGGTGCCATTTAGAGAATGACTCTCACAACTGCCCTATCTTTAACAAAAAACCTGTTCCAGAAATATTTCTTTGTTTTTTGGGATGTTGATTTTCTCAATTATTTGACCTTTTTATTCACTTTTCGAGAGAAAATGAAATTAAGTGATTAAAAATCACTATTTTCACTCTCAAAGTGGGAACATAGGTAATTTGAGTGCTCTGAGTTGGAAAACAAGACCCCCCATGGCAAATTATGCCTCCTAGTACCACTTTTATGAATTATGAAATTTTACAATTAAAATATCTCGTTTTTATTGGAAATTTTTATTAACAGAAAATTAAAAAAATTCTAGGACTTAACACATGTCCATAAGACTCTAGATTAATGACTAGCATGGTAATATACATTAGACACTAGGACTTAATAACCCCCCAAAGATTTAATAACAGATCTTGTAATCACCGCATTCAATTGATATTAGAGGGCAATGGGAACTTGTAAGTCTATTTCAGATTATTGTATACTCAACAATCTTGGTGATGAGGGAACTTAATGATTTTATCGTCCAAAGTAATATTCATAATTTGATTAGAGAAACTCAACTCTGTTGATAGAGATCTAGCAACCATTGGTGAGGAATGACTTAGATTTGGACATACGAGACAAAACATCCTTTTGGAGCCAAATCATATCCTCATTATTAGATTGCAATTAAGGAGTACTAATTATACTCAGGATCATTCAAATATTGTTTAAGAATGTTGAGAAATTGAGTGATAGCGGTAGTGATCAAAAGAATTGTTGAACTAGTAAAGTTATTTTGAATCCAATTTAGATCAAGCAATTATGAATGACCATAATACAATTGAAGATTTACTTAATGAAATGATCAATCTACCAAAGGTTCCAGGCTTTCATTAGACGACTATTTCAAAACAAAGAAAACATTAAGCAAATGATATTGGCCTAGCCAATAAAATTTGACTTGCTTGAGCAAATCCTAGCTCCATCCCAGAGTTGGATCTGAAAGATGTTTAACTTTATCTTGATGTCAGTGAATGCAACAATATGGACACGTCGTCTAGATTTCAAATTTTCATTTTATTAATCAAACATTTAGGCAATAAAACAGAGTATCTCCGAATTGCATTTGAGTTATCCTTTAAACACAAGATCTGATGTCAACTCATGAGCCAATCTTGTATCCAGAATTAACATTAATGAGGACAATAACTTGAGAATAATGAATAACCCTTCTAAATGTGTCCAAAACTGGAACGATTTGGAGCAATGTTGCAAACATCGACGCAACGAAAAAATCGGCAAGGTCTAGGAAACATCATTTTGGGATATCTCGGTAGCATATCGACAATAAATCGACAAACTTAAAAAAATACAAAAATATTCATTTTCACCTTTAGAAAAAATTGGGAAAAAATTGATAATATCTAGGGATAAATCGGAAATAAATTAGAAAAAAATCAACAATATCTCGGGAAAAAATTGCCCTGAAAAAATCGGCAATATCTCGAGATAAATCGAGAAAAAAGCGGGGAAAAATCGGCGATTTCTTGGGAAAAGATCGGGTCAATTTTTTTGCTGATTTTTTGAGCAACAATCGACGAGCTGAAAAACTCGTGATTTATCGAAACATCGCGATAACTCGGCCGATGTTTGCAACACTGATTTGGAGTGATTTTTAAGCTATATGAAATGAGTTGTATCAAGATCATACATTTAATACTACAAATTGGGCCAAAGCGTGAAAGCATAAATCAAAATTATCATAGAAAAACCAAATTAACAATATTAAACACAATTTAATTTCGTTTCAGACTTATAAGAATTCATAGGTATATTATTTGTGTTGCCTAGATATACCTTTGGGTATTGGAGATATGTCCGGATTCTTCGATCAATGGTTTCGCACGGGAAAATGTGGGCTAGATGGAGTCGTGGGGGTTTTTTCAACACTACACCAACAAGGATGTAGCCTAACTGGACCCCATAGTCACTTTCTAGTATTTCCCGCTTTCCCTGAAGAATTTCCCTACTACTTCTTAGATTCGCTACGTCGGATTTCCGTAATATTTGAGGGTTGTGAGTTTTATTAAGGTGACTTGGATTAGAATGTGAGGATTAAAAAGTCTACAACTGCTTCTGGGTATCCCAACCGGATAGAGCATACACAGTGTAGTAAAATTTGTTTATTCCGATTTTATTAATTGTGAACAAGAGCCATTGTAACAACCCTCCGACAGAGAGCATTCTTGATTTGCCTTATGGCGAGATTCAAGAAATTTATAAAAAACAAGGAAAAAACTGCTAAAAATAAGAGAAATAAACTAAACCATAAACTCTCCGACAGAGAGCACTCTTGATCCACCTTTTGGTGAGATTCAAGAGATTTTGTGTTCTTTTTCTTTTAACAATTTATATAAGAAAGCTTTAAAAAATGATAAAGTAAAACTATACTAGCAAAGCAATAAGACTAACTTTTCCTATTCTACCCTAAGAAATTACTATGCAGGGATAAAGCAAAGGAAATGGACCAAAGGACAATATAGGCTTCCCCCAAATGGGGGAAGTAGGGTGTGAGAGCCTTTATCCCACTTGCTCTTTATTGTTTTTTACAATGCTTTTTTATCTTTTCTTGAAAGCACAAGGTGAGAAAGGGGAATGAAAGAAGAGGCAAGTGTTTTTTTGTCTTTTTTGCTCCTTTGTTCGCTTATAGCCTTTGGGCCTTTTTTTTTGACTTTCCTGAAAATAAGAGCTTTGAACACTAACTTGTTAAGAGTTACTCCAAAATAAAAATAAACAAAGATATAAAAACTAACTCTAAAAGAAACTAAGTTTAGAAGAAGAATCCATGAAACAGGAGGAGAAAAAAGGCAAAAAAGAAGGCTGCCCAAAAGGAATAAAGAGGGCAACGAAAGGGGGCAAAGAGGGCAACAAAAGAGGGCTGCAAACAAGAGGAAGAGGGCTTGGAGAAAAATAGGAAGCTTGAAATCCAAACCTACTTTAAGATTTGTTTTTAAAAGAATTTACTTCAAAGATGAATAAAAGAGGGTAGAACCGATTACACCTTTGGATCTTTAGAACAAACTTGGATCTCATGTAGCAAATAATTATTGAAATTTGTACTTGGATCCAAGAAAATGAGATGCAAACTAGCTCAACCTTTTACTTGGTAGGATGGAGTGACTTGCAAACAAAAACTCATATACTTGCCAAACAAAGGATTAGATCATGTACCATTCACAAATTGAAATCAAAAGCAGCATGAAATATAATTGAATAAGACAATGCTCTTTTAGATCTCTAAGAGTAAATCAGTAAACAGATAAATTGAAACTACAAATATCTATTCTTACGTGCTTGTAAAAGCCTTCCAAAGCATAGATTAGTAACCCCAAATAGACAAAGCAAGAGAAAATTAAAATAATATCACCTCATCCATCAAGCACATGCATCCAAATAACCAAACAACAATGAACCTCCAAAGCATTTCTTTATTCCAACGGTTGCATGAAAGAAACAAGCATTACACAAAGTTTCACCAGAGGTTCTCTGCAAAATTATCCATCCTGAAGAGGGAGAAGAGACCTCATATTTATACAAAAAGAGGAAAGAGCCATGCAACCCTAGTGCATGCATGAAGGAGGGGCGCAACCACTTAGTAGCTGGAGTTTGATTGCCCCGAACTAAAGAGAACTGGAGCTGGGTGGTTGTAACTGGGGGTGAGGTGGCCTCCAACTAGGCAAGGTGCCCACCCTCTTCATTGTTTTCATCAACCATCCACTAAAAATGTGCCACAAGAGGAAATTCGCCCATGCTAGGTTAGGAGGTGCAAATCCCAAGGAGCTAGCTGTAGTGCTTCGATAGTGACTCAGATCAGTTGGGTGGTGATTGGAATCTTCCCAGATGCTCTTTTCCATGTCATTTAGCTATTTACTTTATTCAATTTGGTTTATTTTGGAGAGTTTTTTATTTATCTCCATTTAATATTTTTTTTCTGATTATTTTAATTAAATATTCCTCATTTATTGATTTTGAGAAAATATTTAATTAATTGAAAAATAATCATCAGAAACTTGGGATAAGTGGGTCTAGGAGTTAAATGACTGTTTTGGCTTAGAAAAGAAGCATTTATTTGCCTATTACATTTTGAAAATTTTCAATCAAACCATAGGAAAAATTACTTAATTAATTGAAAATTTTTATTATTAAAAAAAATTAAAAAATAAAAACTCGAGGACGTCCGCTAAAATTCTTTTCGGACAATGTTTTAACACGCTTCGGGACCTAGGAAATGACCATAGAACATACCAATAATGTCCAGTAGGTTCATATTTTACAGTTGGACTCTAATAACCCCCCAAGGCCTAACCACCAAATTCGGGCATTCTAGCTTTGGAGGTAGCAGGAGAAAAACTCATCGATTATTACTCGGCTAAAGGCAAAGAATAATCGACAAGGAAAAAAAATCCTTGGAATACCCTATTGATTGTTAAGTCTAAGGGAACTGAGCCACTCAAGACCCCCCTACTAGCACACTTTATTACAAACCACATGGGGTACGGTCATTGCGATAAAAGAAAAGAAAAGGCTAGCCCAAACAGGCTAACTTTGGAAACAAACTGAACTTTTGAACTCTGGAAATGAACATGCATCATGTTCAATAACTGGCCACTCAACGAAAATCCATGAAGTGCAAAATTAGTGGATAACAATGTGCTCAAAGTGTTTGTCAAAATGCATAACAAGGATACGAGATTAATTAAATGAAACCCTAATAAAGTTTGAGAGAGATGACTATTCGATAATAGTATGAGAACCCCAAAAAACTTTTATCTTAGATCCACAGTGCAACAATGGTTATATTTCAAAGTATCAAACTTTTTCCATTAAAACTCTGTTGTATTTGCAATCAAGGTGACGATTTTAATTATTGAGCCAATACACAAAAATGTATGATCTTCGCAACGAGTAAGTAAAAAAATGATGATAATCCTTGTAAATGAAACTAAAACTTTACATCCTAAATGAGGCTATGAAAGGCTTGATGGGCTAGTATAGGATAAAGAACTTGTTCTAGATCTGCAACATCAGTGGATCAAAACCCATAAAAAATCTTTAGAAAATCAGAGGGCTAGTGAAAAAGAATGGCTTGCTAGATCTATAATATTATCTCTGATTGTAGTAACCAAAAACCTAATTTGAACCTTATTTTCAATGCAAGTGATTAAGGAGTATTTCAAACCTTATCAATGATGAAGAACAACTTGCTTATAGAGGTAAAAAAGGTAATAATTAGGGATTACTTAGTAAAGAAAATCCAACCATTTAGTGATGTAATAGAAATCCATAGGCTAGCATGTGAGGATTTTTGCCAATGCCCAAGACTAGCAATGCCATGTACTAAGCCATCAATTTAATGATGGAAAAACCAGTGATTAGCATCAATGGAGGATTTTCAGTTAAGTTCTAAAATAATAGTACTTGGATGTAAAAATGCAAGAAGCTTACTCATAAATTCGTTGGTTACTTAAAGGGTTTTGGTAGCTCCTAGGGTTTGAAATAGATCTTAGGTGAATTAGGAGCCAAATTGATTTCCTCCCAAGATTCTTTTCTTATGGTTATAATCCAAGTACCTCCAAAATAATGGAAGATGATTAGATCAATAATTAGGAGAAATTTTAACAAAATAGAAATTAAAACCCTAGTAAGCCCTAGACCTAGCACCTAAAGGGAACATCAAAGGGGAAAATGGAGTCTAGACAAAAAAGACGAAAAATGAGATAACCCAAGGGAGGGTGGAGGATGAGACAATCCTCGTCCTTGATAGTCCAAGCCAACTCCGATCCAATGAGTGAAACCTACAAAACTCAAAAGGACCAACCAATATATCCTTGCACAAGCTCAATCATAGGGTTAGTGAAATGCTTAGTGAATGCAAATCAATTATGGAAATAACCACATTGATCCACATACATGCAAGACAAGGTTTCAACAATCATCTAGCACTTTACTAAGCATAAACCAAATAAATTAAAGTTACCTTAAACCCTTATGGGTTTCCCACCATCAAGCATATTTCACAAGATTATTCCAAAGTAAGTATGCATGAATTTGTACTCTAAAAATTCAAAACCATACACAAGATTGGCCAATGCAATGAGACATGTCATCGATACTTTTTGAAACGGATCTTTTCTAAATAGGAATGAAAAACCAACTCTTTAAATATGAGAAAAGATATTCAGATAAGGTCAATATTACATATTTGGATCTAACGAATATAGGAAGCTTTACTTACAAAAATGGTTGGTTTAGTTATTAGGGTTTCAATGTATATAGATAAATCAAGGAGTCAAAACTGATTTTCCCATTCAACACTTCCCCCTTTAAGAATTTATCCAAGTACCTATAAAATATGAAGACAGTGATTTGATTAATAATAGATGGGAGAAATTTCAACAAAAATAATAAAATTTAAAACCTGCTAAACCTTAGACCTAGTGCCTATAAGGAACATCAAAGGGGAAAATGGAGTCTAGAAAAAATAGAATAAAAATGAGATAACTCCAAGGAGGGTGGAGGATGAGACAATCCCCCTCTTTGATAGTTCAATACAACTCCAACGTCTTCAGCTCCAATCCAATGAGTGAAACCTGCAAATTTCACGAAGACCCGACAATCTATCCATATGCTTCATCTTACTGTAAACAACTGGGTTCTAAACCACCTGGATGACACTTTGATTATAATAATATACAACAGCTGACTCATTGACTATAAATTTTAGCTCAACCAAAAGATTATGGATCCATTCTGCCTCTGTGAGCCTTCTAGATATACATTTTTATGCCCCCCACAAGAGAGAGAATAAGATAGGTAGATGGTATAAGAAAGTTACCTCCTTATACACCTAAACTAGCATTACTCCATTGCAAACTAATGAGAATGTATTTTTCTCTAAGAGCATAGCCTTAACTAGCATTTTCAAAACTCTTTCATTTTTTAAAGTCTGACCAAGAGAACGAAAGCTATGACAACTCTCATCTTTTGAAGTTATTGGGATCATACAGGCCAAGCTTGGATTTAAGGCTATTCTAGCTGAGTTGCTCCACCTAGGTAACTTCTGAGAGGTAGCAAACTCTTGTCATCTTGGGTTTCCACCATGTTGAAGTCCGCACACATCTACCAACAAGCTTCAGGGAATCCATCATAGATCCAATTCCAAAAGGAAACCCTTTCTACAACATCATTTGTGGAAAACATGTTGGCCAAGCCTAGAAGTTGGTTTTCAAGATTTAGAATAATCGACCCCATTACTATGTTGTGGTATTTCCCCATCACACAATGATAGTTGTGAGTTTGTGCGAAATCAGGGTTGCAATAGTAAATACCTCCCTTGCCATCTACACAACTAGAGTCTAGACAAAAAAACAAAAGCATTCAACCATATGACATTCAAGGTTGTTTTCAATAAAAAAAAACGACAATCTTAACTTTTGCAATCATAAAATATCCAAACTAGGAATCAAATTTCTAATCTTCTTCACTATAGATTTTCTGTAGGGGTCTATAAGATCCCTGACATTCCATGAACCTTTATCGATAGTTAGCAGCAATGTAGTCCATTTCTTCTTGAGCACTATCATTGCAAGTTAGCTAATACTTTCAATGCATTTGGCAAGACTATGCTTTTGAAACTAGAGGCTTGGACCTAGTTGTCCAATGTATGGACCCTAGGTTGCTTCAAATACCGATCTTCCTTCAAGGCCATATGAGGTTTCAACAAAGGCTTTGGAGACTGTTCCCTTGCCCACCCCCACCCNTTTATTAGTTGCCAACCTTTGTTATTCTAAGAGGAATTTAAAATGACTTGAACACACCTATCATTGTTATTTGTTGGAAAAATATTTCAAGTTTGAGCCTAAGAAGTAGAATTTGCCCGAGGAGCTGGAGTATCAGGTTTAGCCATGAGAGAGCAGTCTCATATATGGTCTGGACTCTAACACTTAAAACAAGTGTTCCGAAGTCTTATATACCTCAGATGATGTTTGAGGAATTTCAATTTCTTTTTAACTATGCTATGGGTATGAATTCCCTTGAAAACTAAATAATAGATATTGTCTTTCCACTTTCGGTTATTGAATTTCCTTTGATACTACTTGGAAAACTAAAAGTCGCAAATTCTAGAATACATTGGATGGGCTAGGAATCAAAGCTTGGGCCTGTCCCCTCTAAATTGATTTAGACCTAGTGCTAGGAAATTCCAAGAACCAAAACCACAGCTCTAATACCACATGAAAGCATTGAAGTATTGAACAGGCTAGGTATCAAATGGCCTGTGGACTACTCTACCATTGAGTTACTTGCTCTTTTGATGAGATGCAACCCATGTTAAGGTGTGGATTGATACTGCAACATGTGGTAATTAAAACAAATACAAACTTGTAAGCATACCAATGGAAAAAGAACACATGAATTAAGGAAATCAGTAGAAATTGCAGATCATTACATCCCTTGATAAATATGGAGAAAAGTTCAAGAATGATGACATATATGTTAGGAAGGAACAAAAGCAAGCAAGAGCATATACCATAGATTAGTTTCACTTTAAAACAAAAGTCTGCAGCAAAAATGATTTGAAGATAGAAAATAAAGAGTGCCTATATATTTATGCTTTCCTGTCAATTCTGTGCAGGCAATATATACATCATACAGCAATGAAGCAATGTTGAAGCTACCGTACTGCATTATAATTACAGGAATCATTTGTAGTCTTTTTGCCTTTGGCATTCCACACTTGTCGGCTTTGAGGGTGTGGTTAGGTGTTTCATCACTTTTAAGTCTCATCTATATTCTGGTTGCTATTGGATTGTCTGCAAAAGATGGTATCACTCTCTACCTTCTATTTTCTCTATTGTAAAGTTTATCCATGAATATGTGCCTTTTAGAAGTCATTTGCATGTGGGGAGTGTTGGGTTTTGACAAGTTAGATATCTCAACTTTTTTTTTTCCACTGGTATTATTCTACTTTGGATATGTAGGCTACAATAACCCAGCAAGAGACTATGGGATTTCTGGTACAAGGACACACAAAATTTTTGATTCTATTGCTGCTGCTGCAAATCTCGTTTTTGTATATAATACAGGGATGCTTCCAGAAATACAGGTATGTTAAGCTTAATTTCTTCTATTTACTTTTTATTTTTAGAAGGTTTATTGATAAAATTTAGACAAATGTATATTAGTTTTCAACATGGAAGCCATGATATAGTTGTAAAGTCAGTTTATTAAGTTCTAATAAGATGTTGGATACAAATACATCAGTAATAAGTTAAAATCAAGAAGTTGGAGGCATGTCATTCTCAGCTCTTATCTGGAAAAGGACATATGGAACCCTTGATTTAAAAATCTGTTCTCTTAAATCCATAAACCAATGATTTTACTACTGCCTAGTGGTTTAAACATCCTTCTTTATATACCGAAACCATGATAACTACAAAATATATTATTGTAAACTTTTTTTATAGACACTGTTTCCCTTTGGGTGTTATAAACAGGGATAGGATAGGAGTGTCCCTAGTTCCCACAAGGGAGAGGAGGATCTCATATACCAAATTAAACATACTACAGTCTAACTAGGGCCATGGCCTTAAAAATTACCTTTACCCTCTATTATAAATAATATTTATCGCTCAGCAGCCAGGAGACTGTAATTCATGACCATTGACTCCACTATATCTTTAGGTTTCATTCTTTTAAGCTATTGGATCGGGATGGTGATGTCCCTTCTCTGCTGAACCGGGACTGTGGTATCCCTCTTCTGCTGGGACGTGTTACTTTTTCTGCTGGATCGGGACTGTGATGTCCCTTCTCTGCTGAACCGGGATTGTGGTGTGATCTTCTCTACTGAACCGAGACTGTGGTATCCCTCTTCTGTTGGGCCGTGTTACCTTCTCTGTTGGATCGGGACTGTGGTGTCCCTTTTCTGCTGGATCGGGATTGTGGTGTGTCTTCTCTGCTGAACCGTGACTGCATGTCTGTCCTCTCTGCTGGACTGTGACTGTGTGTCCTCTTTGCTGAATTGTGACTGCTGTACCATGACTGTGGTGCCCTATCCTAGCTGAGCTATGACTGTTTCAGACCCTAGATGATAGGTCAGTAGTGGTGTTAAGTCTGCTAGAGGGAGCTGTGACTTTTAAGGTGTCTATTTGTGGTTTGGGTTGAGTATAATTGCTGCTATCCTAATGAGATCTTCTCACTTGGTGACTGGGATTTGCTACTGCATATATCTAACCTAATCCCATACAACTTGTCCTTACAGTGACAAGAGCTGACATATTATGTCTGAGTATAAGGCAGATTCAAACCAGATCTATTTAGCAATTGTCAAGGTTACACGAACCGTGGGTGCGATCAGAATCGGTTGAAGAATCCGATACGGGTGCGGTACTCATCCCAAAATTAGGAATCGGGGATTCGGAACACTAACCCTAATTATCCTACATTTATACTATGTAAACAACTTTAGATGTGTCAAAACAAGGTGGAAGAATCCTATGAAGAATCCGAGAATCTGATTCGGAAGAATCCGATTCGGGTGCGGTTAGGCCTAGGGTCGAGTCCGGTAACTTAGGCAATTGTTCTTTAAATTACTGTGTATTAGTTTCATTGTAATTTTGCTACTGTTTATGTTCTTTGCATGGGAAATGTTAATCCATCTGAAGGACCAACTTTAACGCCGTGACCAACAGAGTGTTAAATTTGAAAGAAATGAAAATTATATTTGAGTTTATTACAACAGTACTCTTCTGTATCTAGCTTTGTTTTTATATATGTTTATGCATTAAAGTATAAATTTTAAATTTTTCATTGTATTAACCCTAACCTAACTCAAACTTTAACAGATTAGACTAGAAGCATCACAAAATTCATATATAACCATGTATTTGTTTTTATCCTAGAAGGAAATTCACAAGAAATAGGGAGTTGTTGGGTCCTACAATCACACATTTTGCCAGTAGCTTCATTCTCTTCAATCTATGCTCCAATGTCAGTTTGAGTTGAAGCAAATGTTTGTTTGTGATGAGTTACACAATTGTGCATTTAGAATAAGACAAGATAGGACAGCCATCACTAAACTAGTGTACATCAATTCCTTCTTGGAAGGAATGCAAGAAGTGTAAATAGTTAGTGAACATTTGGTAAAGGTTCTCGAATTTACCTCAAACTCGAGGCTAGTTGATGCCATCTCTATCATGCAAATTCCCAACTTTGCTAAGTGCTATCTTTAAAGCCCTCTTATTGTTGGTCCTGGCTTCGAGCAGTTGTTTCCAATAGTTGGTCTACCACTGTAAACTCTTCAAATCCTCTCCGTCAGTGAAGCTATGATATCATGTTAATTTTCCAAACCCTAGGTGACTACTATCTGTATGTTCTTAACTAAACTGAAATATCCCAAATCCCGATATTTTCTATTTCTAAACAATTATGCGGATACAACTGGGCTTACAAACTGCCAGGCAAAAATCCTTATTTTATAGGAAAAATTAGGGTTAGGGTTTGTGAGATAGGATACACACTTACCACTGATAACTGGCTGAACTGTTGCAGATAAAGTCTGCAAGTACTGAGATCTGGATCGGAGAGGAACTGATCTCTCCTGTCTCCGGTGAATGCTCCAGCAATAAGACGCCCAAGCAGAGAAAAAGGTGACGCCCTCAAGGAAGGAGCCCGATGGATCTGCCGATTTGCAGGGCTGATAGCCTTGCCGTGCCGGAGAGATTGGCTGGAAAATACTGCAGTTTTGAACCCTCTAAGTGTGATAGCGACTTGGTTCTGTGAGGCAGCTGCTCACGCCTCTGATGGTCTGGAAAGGCTAATAACTCCGTCGGATGAGCTCAGATGGAGCTGATAGTCACTGGGTACCAAAGTATGAAGCTGCTGGTGAGAATGATGCCTGAGTTTCGGAAGGAAACTGAGATCTGAAGGTCCAATAGCTGATTAGGGCTTTCTGGTTGAAAACCCCCTCTTACGGCTGCACCGTGCCTCTGCAACAATCTATACCCTGTGCTATATAACTGATGAATGAAATGAGGAACAAGTGGTGAACCAGTATGGCTTACCCGGAATAAGACTAGGACAGATGTTTCACTGCCGAAATCTTGTTAGCTGAAGACTCCGTCTCCAACCCCAACTGCTGTGCTGCACGCTGTGCTGCTATCCAAGTGCTCCCAAAATAATCAATAATCATAAGTGAGGTCTCCTCTTGCTTTACCTTCTATTTATAAAGTTCAACTGCGCAAAACCTAATCTTTGACCTAATTAGGTCACTTTATCTTCTAATTTGCTGTTGACTTGCATGCAAAGAGCATGGTCATGCATGGAGCATGGAAAAGAGCATGGTCATGCATGAAGGTGGCCTTTGGCCCAGGTGGCCCTTCTTGACCAAGTGAGGATGCCATAGATTTTCTAGGAATGGCATCAGTCCTGATCTGATTCCCTAGTTAACAGTAACCGTTCGAACCCACAGGAATCACATAGGTTAGCGGTATGGGCCTCAGGGCCTAAAAGGGAGAGGACATTATAGTCCTCCCCGCTCGAGATTGCTTGTCCTCAAGCAACTTCAAACTGGGATGCTGCAATACCTGTTCACCTTCCCAAGTGGCATCCTCTGGCGGTAGTTCTTTCCATTGAACCAAATATTCCTTGATCACCCTGTTCCTGAGCTTCCTCTCTCTGGTCTGTATGATCCGTTCAGGAATCAGTATCAGTAGTCCTTCATCATCTAAAGGGGGCAATTCGGTAGATGGGGCAATGTGTTGTCCGAGGGTCTTCTTCAGGCTGGACACATGGAACACATTGTGGATTTTGCTTTCTCTGGGCAGCTCTAGCTCATATGCTACCTCTCCCACCTTCCGAATTATTTTGTATGGTCCATAGAAGCGCGGTTTTAATTTCTCTGCTCCTTTCTTCTTAAGTGACAACTGTCTGTAAGGCTGGAGCCTTAAGTAGACTAAATCCCCTACCTCAAAGCTCCGCTCAATCCTGTTTCTGTCGGCATACATCTTCTGTTGATTCTGGGCTGTCCGTAAATTCTCTTTCAATACTTTCAGGATGTCCTGACTGTCCTGTATCCAATCCTTAGCCTTAGGAGCCCTGTTGTCTCCAAATGCCAAATCTGCATAGTCCAAGGCCTCATAACCATATAATGCATTAAAATGAGTCATCCTAATAGACATGTGATAAGTAGTGTTGTAGCAGTACTCTCCTAGGTGTAGCCATTTGATCCATGTTCTCTGTTGCCCTGCTACATAGTTCCTGAGGTAACCTTCGATCCACTTGTTGACTATTTCGGTTTGCCCGTCACTCTGGGGGTGATAGCTCGTACTAGTAGCCAGTTCGGTCCCCACCAATCTGAACAGTTCCTGCCAAAAGGCACCTGTGAACTTGCTATCTCGATCACTGACAATGGTCTTAGGCAACCCGTGTAACTTGAAAACTTCCCTGAAAAATAACTCCGCCACCTGAGCTGCTGAGTAGTCTGATGGTATCGAGAAGAAGTGTGCAAACTTGGTCAGTCTGTCAACTACCACATATAAACAATCTCGCCCTTGGACCTTGGGCAAGCCTGTAATGAAGTCCATGGAGATGCTCTCCCACTTCTGCTCTGGAATCGGTAGTGGCTGGAGTAGCCCTGCTGGATGTGTGTTCTCAACCTTGTTCTGCTGACAGATGCTACATTCCCGGACATGCTGCATAATTTCCCCCTTGAGGCCCTTCCATGAGAACCTCTCTCTGATTTTCCTGTAGGTCTTTAAGAACCCTTGATGCCCTGACAAAGGAGGATCGTGAGCTGCCTGGATGATCTTCTTCCTCAATGTGGATTCTGGAACGAGATATTTCCTGCTTTTGTAGTAGATGATGTCATCCACAATCCTGTATCTGTCATCCTAAATTTGCCCGTCCAATAATTCGCAAGCGAATTTATTTTTGGAGTATTCCACTAAGAGCAATGCCCTCCAGTCCATGGATATACTACTGAGAGATAATGGGG
>LPNX011155816.1:166683-223738 GCA_001517045.1 Pseudotsuga menziesii
TAACAAGTTCATCCTCCAAGCGCTCTAATGCAATGGCTCCATCCTCCACATTAGCCTCCTTTGTATTGTTGTCCCAAGTCAAAAAAGGTCTATCATTCTTGGCCACTTCACAATAGTGGGACAACAGCCTCAAGTTGTAGTGCACATAAACCAAACTTTTGACCCGTTCTATAGTCAAACTATTTCTCTTAACGTTGTGGAATGAAGTTGAAGGTGCTCCAACACCTCTTTGTAGAATAACTATGTAGCATGGGAACTGCTCTCGACTTTTAGGAAAATTGTTCCCGAAGTTCCAACGTTCCAGGGAACTTGGGAACTTGTAGGAAACTTTTCCAATCCAGCAGAAACCGTTCGGGATTGTTGGGAACTTATTGGGAATTTTTACCCTCTAAAATCGGGAACTTGGGGACTTTTTTTGCGTGTTTCCTTTACCGAGAACTTCCATGCATTTATGATGGCCATGTTGGTTGTTAACAACATTCCTATTTCCTCGTGACCATACATATACATGGTTGACTCATAATTTTTTCTCTAGAAAACTAAGTTGCAATAAAAGTTTTTTTCGTGCTACCTTGCCGAGTTGGTGCACTAATCTCTGTCTGTCGCTAGTGCTAGAGTATTCACTCATCACTACGTTGAATTGCAGTTACCGCTAATCAATAATAAATTTAAATCTATTTTGACTTTTTGTATATTATATAAAGAAAATAAATTTATTTATTTTGCTATTTACTTTATGAATAAAAAAATAAACTTTTAACTAATTGGAAATGATTTTAAATCTCACTTTAAAACTAAATTCATATATTACATTTAAATACAATTTATCTTGATCTTTATTTTATAATAATTTAAATTTGAATATTTATACACCTTGCAAATACCCTTGCATAGAATGTCTTGAAAACATATAATATTCTAATACATTTTAATTATAGTTGACACAAAACTGAAAACTTGCTCTATACATATAGCCACAAATATAGGGACTATAACTTCTAAAAGTGCCCACTTTAGAAATTGTCTACTTATAATCAATGATGTGGATAGTAATCTTGATTTTATTGTCATTTCCATCTGCTAAGAGGTTCTAGTTACAACCACAATACAAGGGATAAGTTAAGTCATCTGGTTTGTGTTAATGTTTATTTTTTTCTCCATGTTTCTTCTCTTCTCATGTTTTTTTAATTATTTTAATTTTATATTTTTGATAGATTTTTTAATATATATTATTGACGTTCCCAACTTGTCGTTTCCTGCAAATTTGGGAGAAACTTCTAGACGTATCCGATACTCGTACCCACGTTCCATAAGTTCCCGCGTTCTGGAAACTTGTGCAACATAGCAGAAGAACTATTGACAACTTGTGAAAGCACCCTCACCGCCAATTTATGCAAACATGTGGCACCACTGCCATACATGTTCCACCAATGGATAGGATCCAACCTCTCTCGATCTTTGGTTGTATGCAAGGTACCAAAGACTCCATGTTCACTGTTGTATTGGCTCAATTCACTCCGTACTTGAGCACACTCCTCCTCATCAGGGACCAACTTGTCTAATGCAAGCATATACCCATTTTGCACCTTTGGATCTGTGTGTGGTCTTTTCCTAACTCCATTGCCAGGTGCAGGTTGGGACAACCAAGATGGAGAATAATATTTTGGGGTAAGGACATATGCAAGGGCATGGAGTCGAACATTCAAATTATCCCACCTTTTGACCACATGTTTATGAATATGGTCATACAAGATTGCATCTCTTTGCTCAACAATGTCTTTGATATGACCAAGCATGTTATCCATTTGCTCATACACCTCCCCAATCATCGACTGATCTGTATCTGCAAAACGAATAATATTATAAACAAGCTTGGTGAGCTGTAGAACATATTTAACTTGTGCCCAGAAATGACCATCAAGAACGGTGTCCTCCACCACCTGAAAGTCATTTCTATTAGATGCACTTGCAACTCTGTCTTTCAATCCCTAACATGAATCACTTGAGACCATACTAACCAATGCCTCTCTTACCTTCAAAAGCCTCTTGAAGGTGAGGTAGTAGCTAGCAAATCTAGTCTTCGCAATCTTCAATAGCTCCAACCTAGAGCGATTGCGAAAAATGTGGTGGGCCATGCTATGATTGGTGATAAATTTTATCATTTTCTTACCTCTCTTGTACAAGGCACCAATCCATCAGTAACTAGGGTCCTTCATCTTAACAATATCATGGATCAAAAGGTTCAATGTGTGACCCAAACTACCTGACCAAAATATGTTGGGATACTTATCCTCAGTGATTGCTCCTGTTGCCTTGCAATTAACAACATTATCTGTGATGACTTGAATGACATTGTATGGCCCAATTGTTTGAATGGTTTCAAGTAAAGGTTGTGCAATATTAATACCATTCTTGTAGCGATCTGAGTAGTCATGAGCTGAAAGGAAGATTGCACCAGTAGCAGACACACCAAGAATATTTATCAATGGCTTGCCTTTAACATTTGTCCACCCATCAGATACAATGGATACCCCATAGTTAACCAATCATTTGTAAACTTTCCAAGAGCACTATTGATTTTGGCTCTTTCCCTATCAAGTCCCACGGTTCTAGCTTTGTCATACCCAGGGCTCCTATATCCTTTAGGGGCACCATTGATGGCTTGTACCATTTCATGCCAATAGGGTGAGCGAAGAACATTGAATGGCACACCACATGCATAGAGAAACCTGTAAATTTTTGAATCCACATCATCTTTGCAACCAAGGTCAAGGAAATCTGATAATGTTTTTCGCATAGGCGAGATACCACTAGCATGGGTGGATGATGATCCAAATCCACTACTAAACATTCTCTGTGGGGATTCAGATTCGACCCTTGATCTCTTGGAATTGTTTTGAGCAACCTCTTCTTTCATCCTATATTTGTTTCTTTCTTTAGCTGATACTTTGTCACATGTTTTGACTCCAGTAGCCTTACCTTGATCACATGGCATAATCCCACACACATGCTTTCTCACACGGGTATATGAACCTGTGTAAGTTTTATTACAATGGAGGCATGTAAACTTTGCGGTTCCACCCCCTCTCCCTCCCCCAAGCCTTGTCAGATACTTCCACAAAGGTGTCGTGTCTTTTTTTTCCCTCATCACTCTTAATCTCCTCCTCCCCCTCCTCTCCCTCTTCCTCCTCCTCTGCATGGTATGTGTCACTCCCTATCTCTTTATCCTAATCTTGCTACAACCAAATCTGCTTCCCACCACCACCATTATGAGAAGAATCAGAACCAAAAACAAAAACCACATACCCATCATGCTTGTTGACTCAATATGAGAATCACTTGTTGCCTACAATAGAATGATGGAGAAGAAGAAATTGGAAAGAGTAGGAAAAAAACACATACAAGATTTAAAATTTTAACATAGTGAAATATTTTTTTCAAAAACAAACAAAGATTGGGTTTTTAGAGCCTACCTCTTTAGCTCTTCAAGGATGGTTGAATGTCTCTATGGAAGCCTTCAATCTTCCTTCCAAGCTCTCACAAATAGAAGCTTTCAATCTCCCCTCCAATCTCCCCTCCAAGCTCCTACAAATTTGCTCTCAAACAACTAGCAAAGCCACTCAAAGCCCTAGCAAGATAAATGAAAACAAACAAATGAGGAATAGAATGAGTCCAAATGGAGGCCAATAGTTATAAACACTAATTAAACCCTAGCCAATCACTAAATTTTTTTATTTTTTGCAAAAATGAAAAAATTGAAATTTTTTTCCCAAGTCGTGGCATCACTCAGGGAGCGTTTTTGGGAGTGATTTCTTAGGCCCGCAATCGCTCAGGGAGTGATGAGGAATTGCTCCAGGAGCATCACTCTCTCAGTGATCCCGAATTGGGCAAGGAGCGATTTTTTCCCTCGGAATCATGATTCCGAAAATCGCTCCAGGGAGGAATTGATGAGGAATCGCGATTCCTCCTGGAGAGCGAATCTGGAGCGATTCCCCACAACCTTGGTCTGCAGAGCAGATCTCGACCGCATACAAAATGTCGGCCCATCGTAGAACATCCATACCACTGAGGTTAGGACCACTCCCAAGTGAGTGTTATACTACGACGTCCATGAGGACACATCATAGAGCATCCATACCACTGAGGTTAGGACCACTCCCAAGCGAGTGTTATTCTATGGTATCTACATATGAATGTAGGCATACTCTCCATACAAGAGTATTGTCTGCAGAGCAGATCTCGACTGCATACAAAATGTTTGTCCTGTCGTCTGTGAGGATTCATCATAGAGCATCCATACCACAAAGGTTAGGACCACTCCCAAGCGAGTGTTATTCTATGGTATCCACAACTGGGTGTGGGTACTCTCCATGCAAGAGTAAAATCTACAGGGCCATCCTTAGCTAGTAAGGACCACTCTCATGCACAGAGTGTTATACCTGCAACCCTCAAGAGAGGATACTATTGTCCACAAGTGAATGTGGGTACTCTCCATGCGAGAGTAATATCTGTAGGGCCATCCTTAGCTAGTAAGGACCACTCTCATGAACATAGTGTTATACTTGCCACCCTCAAGAGAGGATACTGTCGTACATAAGTGAATGTCGGACCTTGTCAACATATTCAAGGGCACTTGGCCCCTTTCATGCTAGAGCATCATTGTCATCCCATCATCGATGTCAGTCTCATCATCACTCCCCATTTTTCCGAAGGATCCATATTATCAACCTGCTCCCCCTTTGTCCGAGGAGGGTTCATATCTTCGACTTGTTCTTCCTTTCTGAGGATAGTCCATATCTTCGACTTGTTCCTCCTTTTCGAAGAAGGTCCATATCTTCGACTTGTTCTTCCTTTCCGAATAGAGTCTATCTCTTCGACTCGTTCTTCCTTTCCGAAGAGAGTCCATATCTTTGACTTGTTCTTCCTTTCCGAAGAGATTCCAAAGCTTCGATCTATTCTCCTTTCTGAGAAGGGTCCATATAATCACTATTCCTCCTTGCGAGGAAAGTCTATAGTATCATCATAATTGTTCCTCCTTGCGAGGAAAGTCTTTTCAAACTACACCAAGCTTGTCACGGAAGCTTGGTCACCACATCAGCAACTTGCTCATCGATACTCACGTAATGGAGTTTTATGTCTCCCTTCAGTACCATATCCCACAGGATTCTTTGTCAGCTTTATGCAACTATGGTTGTCACAAATAATCACTATGGTATCCATGTCAAATAGTCTTGACATCATTTTTTCGAAGCCATATGGCTTCCCAAATAGCGGAGCAAGTTGCAATGTACTCTGCTTCAGTTGTACTGAGAGCAACACTTGACTGTTTCTTACTAAACCATGAGATCATGGATGATCCCAGACAATAACATCCACCTGAGGTGCTCTTTCTGTTTGTGACACTTCTTGCACAATCTGAATCCGTATATCCATATAATTTGTAGTCATGATCTCTACCATAGTAAAGTCCCAAGTCTATCCTACCTTTCAGGTACCTTATCACATGCTTTGCAGCTATCAGGTGAACACATCTAGGTTTAACTAGATACTGACTTAAGGTGTTCACAACAAAGCATATATTTGGCTTTGTATTTGTCATATACATGAATGACTCAATAATCTGTATGTACTGAGTCATATCCACTAACTCCGATGTCTCATCAGACAACAACTTCAGGTTGGTGTCCATGGGTGTGGCCATGTCTTTACAATCCAACATATTGAATCTTCTTGAGATTTCCACAATGTACTTTCCCTGGTTCGAAAAGATTCCTTCTGGGATCTGCCACACTTCCAGCCTGAGGAAATAATGCATCAATGCAAGATCTTTCATCTTGAATTCTTCAGCTAGCTTCTTTTTGCAATCTGTGATCTATTTCTCATTTCCAGTCAGAAATAGATCATCCATATACAACAATAGCATGACAGGTTCATCATCCATAACCTTGAGGTAAAGGTTAGGATCAACTTTACTTTTGGTAAATCCCAAGCTTGTCAAGAAGCTATCTATTCTTCCATACCAAGCTCTAGGAGCTTGATTCAATCCATACCGAGCCTTCTTCAACTTGTATACACAAGTCGCTCTGTCTTCGACTTCAAATCCTTGTGGCTATTCCATGTAAACCTCTTCGTCAATCATACCATTCAGGAAGGTTGTCTTTACATCCATCTGGTGTAGATCCCACTTCATCATGGACGCAAGTGCCATGATGGTTATGATGGAAGTATACCTTGCTCCACTTGGAAGATACCACACTCTTGCTTTCTAGTTTGGGTACTATATCCCAAACATTATTCTAGTATTCTTCCATCATTGCTTCTACCATGAGTTCATTCTGTTAGGTCATCGACATATCCCAGTCTTTCGCATTCAACCTTGAAGGTTGGAACCCACTTTACTCTTTGTAAAGTCTTAGTCCAGTAGGGAGTTGTCCATGCTGTCATATCATGTCAAACTCGGAGATCTTCTGTAGTCACTCCCCCTGAAGTAGAGCATCATCCTCTCTCTGCATTATGTACTGGAGTGACATGTAGCATCCTTTGCTACTATGTATCCATCTCAGGTTACTAGATACCAAGATCCCTTTATCTTGAACTTTGTCGAAAAGTTCCTCTTGCACCCATCTGTGAGCTTGTTTTCTTCTATAGGTTTCCATATTCAACCTTGTAGCAAAGGCTAAGATATTCATCACTCTAGGTGATCTTCAAGCTCCTTATTTAACTAGATGTGCTTATCTATGGGTGCCTTCTGAGCTCGTACAAATCCTATTCTATACAGGTGGTTCTTTGCTTGATATATACTTCTACTTCACTGGAGAAGTGTGTCTGGTCAATAGAGTATGTCATGCCATAGTCTATTCTTTCTGAGACAAACCATGAACCTTGCTTTGTATACTTGTTCTTGTAGATCCATATGGAAGATACTACGAACTTCCCTTTAGGTCTCAGAACCATATCCTAGAAATCATTCCCCATGATCAATTGTTACTCTTTGATCATAGCTTCTTCCATTGCTGGAAGGGGTTTTCATCAATGATGTCACTCAACTGTGTCACAAAGCTAGAGTGTGTCCGAGGCCTATTACTTTGGTTTGGAAGTCCCTCCATATTTTTCTTCATCGGAAGCAAATCTCATTCAAGCATTCATTATGTTCATAATAATTCATAAAACAAATACATTGTAGAGTTAAATACAAGAGAGCACTTGTCTTGAAATTGAGTTGTCCCACAACTAGTTATGTCGCTGCAACGTTCCTCCCAACCATAGGCCAATTGTGCTCATCAATCTCTCAGCACAACTGCCACCCTCGAGCTGGGCATGATTTTAACAAAGATAAAGAAACAACAGGCTCACACATAGACAAATACACATCAAGTTTCAGCCAAGCCAATCTACAATTGGGTTTATCAGGATGCTAAGGCAGTGGAAAGGAAGAATTGCTAAGCTAGTGAGCTCAACCACAGAGCTATGGACACCTGCACAAGATCTATCTAGCTTGGCCTCCACAATACCTACACACTCAACACAAGGAAGTATTTCCTTCATTACTACACAGTCCCTCAGGCCATACTTTCCCTTCCAGTGCTCTTCAGGGTGTGCATAGAAGAATAGCCTGCCCCTCTTGATCCTTTGTGAAGTTCCTCTCTTCACTAGGTTTATAAAGCCAATTCTAGGCCTCTTCCACTCCTAAGCCTTACAAACCAAAACAAGGTTGCACACAACAACATTTCACAAATGTTGGACATGAAGAAAAACATTGGGCAACCAAAAACGAATTGGTAGAAGGGAAAACAACCCTGGGAGAGAAAATTCAATTTCAGAAACGTCTATGGGCTTCACAGGGGCAAAAACAGCCTCTTCAAACCCCTAATTCGTGGATCTCTTCTCCCATCCACTGTGCAACACCAAAAACGGATTTTCGAGCCATGGAAAATGAAGAAATTGTAGAAAATCGTGAGGGAAAAACGCCCAGCTATCCCCAGCTGCGTGAGGAAGAGAAAACTATGGATGATGAATGGAATGGGCACCAATTTCTGGGTGATAACTTGCCCCATAAGCAAAAACATGTTTTCCAAAAATGATGGGTTCTTCAATACGAATTTTGACTGCCATTCTCTTCCATTCCCAATGCATTAACTGCCTCAACCAACTTTTGGAATAAATAAATGATTGGGTGCATAAGACAAAATGGGTAGTTGAGAATTTATGGGTTCTCTCATTGACATTTGGCTTTACACTATTGGCTCAAAGGTTTGAATAATTCCCCCCCCCCCTATTCCTTGTGAAATCATGCCCCCATCTCTTGTTNGTGGGTATTTTTATTAAATTGCATATTTACATGATGTCTCATTTTATACTGTTCCTGGCTAGCACGAGCACCATCGGTATTGATTTTAACTGTCGATACATAAAACGCTAAATCCATGGTGGGGCCTTGGCTTTGAGCTCCACACCATGATTTAATAATAGTATTTACATCATATACAATTTTAATGCAATAGGGGTCAAAATCGGGATATTACATGCCCAGAGAAACTAGCTATGTCGTTGCAACGTTCCACCCAACCATAGGCCAGTTGTGCTCATCAACCTCTCAGCACAACTGCCACCCCCGAGCTGGGCATGATTTCCACAAGGAATAAGGGAACAACAGGCTCACACATAGCCAAATACACATAAAGTTTCAGCCAAGCCAATCTACAATTTGGCTTATTAGGCTGCTAAGGCAATGGAAACGAAGAATTGCTAAGCTTAGTGAGCTCAACCACAGAGCTATGGACACCTCCACAAGATCTCTCTAGCTTGGCCTCTAGAAAACCTACACACCCAACACAAGGAAGTACTCCCTTCACTGCTACACAGTCCCTCAGGCCATACCTTCCATTCTAGTGCTCTTCAAGGTGTGCATAGAAGAATAGCCAGCCCCTCTTGATGCTTTTGTGAGGTTTCTCTCTTCACTAGGTTTATTAAGTCGATTCTGAGCCTCTTCCACTCCTAAGTCTTACAGACCAAAACAAGGGTGCACATAACAACAAAATACAAATGCTGGGCATGAAGGAAAACATTTTGGCAACCAAAAACAAAAATGAAGATGGGGAAATCAACCCTGGGTGAGCAATTCGATTTTAGAACATGATTATGGGCAAAAACAACCTCTACAAACCCCCAAATCGTGAATTCGAATTCAAAAAATGTCTATGGGCATTACGGGAGCAAAAACGACCTCTATAAACCCCCAACTCGTGAATCTCTGCTTCTTAGCCACTGTGCAATACAAAAACGGATTTCCCATCACGGATAGATGAGGAAAACAGCAGAAAAACGTGAAGGAAAACACCCAGCTTGCTCCAGCTGCGCGAGGAAATGAAAAGCGTGAGTGAGGAATGGAATGGGCATGCATTTCTGGGTATTTTCTTGCCCAATAAGCAAAAACATGATTTTCCAGATTGATGGCTTGCCCCAATACGAAATTAATTGCCATACTTTTCCATTCCCAATGCGTTAACTGCCTCAACCAACTTCTGGAAGAAATAAATGATTGGGTGCATAAGACAAAATGAGTAGTTGACAGTTTATGGGTTCTCTCATTGACATTTGGCTTAACACCATTGGCTCAAGGGTTTGAATAATTCCCCCCCCTCTTTTTCCTTGTGAAATCATGCCCCCATCTTTTGTTGCATTGCATAGCTAGTTGTGGGTATTTTATTAAATTGCATATTTACATGATGTCCAAAATATTTTGTGCCTGGCTAGCACGAGAACCATATGTATCGATTTTAATTGCCGATACATACAACGCTAAATCGATGGCAGGGCCTTGGCCTTGAGCTCCTTACCATGATTAAATAACGATATTTACATCATGTACAATTCTAATGCAATAGGGGTCAAAATCGGGATATTACAGGCAACATGAACACAACAAGTGCAACAGCAGGTACGAACAGCAGTAAGGGCACATTAAATGCAGGTTTGTGCAGCAGCAATTATGGCAGCAGTTTGCTCAGGTTTCTTGTGTGCAGCAGAGTGGGAGGGAAGCACAGTTATGTAGGAGAGAATAGGGTGCATGCATGCATGAATCTAAGTATATTTCCAGTTTTCCCACCTCCAGTGAAACTCAGTTTAGCAGTTGTTCCAGATTTAGAAAGTTCCAGCTTCAGTTCATTTTCTAGTTCAGTTAGTTTTCTAATCTCAATTTGTTTTTTCTAGTTATATAAATAGGAGCAGGAGTTGACTCAGTCTAAGTAGGGCTTAAATCTCTAAGAGGTAGTGCTTACTTGTATACATGCTTGCTACTCCTTGCTGAGTATTCTAATCTAGGCATTCTCTCATGCAGGCCTAGGTTGCACTTATGTAAGCAAGAATTAGAAATAGGGTTTGTAATTAATCTTCTAACCTGGGCACACCACAAGGATGGAGTGCATTGATTGTAAACTTAGATCCTCCTAGTCTATAAAGGAATGAGAGGGTCTTCCTTAAGTTTTGAGCTATAGCATTTACTAATTTAGTTTCTTGTTTTCCAGATTTAATATAAAAAAACAATGACGCATGTTTGAGAGTTCAGTTTTCTGTGTATTTTGGTTAGTGTTTCCAGCAGCATGTGTTTGTAGAATCTAGTATTTAGAGATTGCAGTTTTGATAGGGTTTCAGTTTAATTACACAGGGTTTATGTTAGTTATTTCAATGCAGAATCTGCTTACCATGATCTGAAAAACAACACTGTGAAGGTAATAACTGTTAGCAAAATGCTCAAAACAGAGGTAAGAGGATTATACAATGTGTTGTGAATCAGGAAAGAGTAGGTATGGGGGAAGGTATGCAGAGGGAGACAAGCTATATACATGAAGAAGAAGACTACATCCGCATTGAAAACCTCCATGTAATGATGGACAAATAAGGCTATCTTCTTAGTTTCCAAAGCGTGATGAATGTTCCAGGAGGCTAGAAATACAGATACTTTTGAATTTGAAGAAAATACCTATCACCCGCCATATCCCAGATTATCCAAGTAGTGACAAGACTTTGAGGTTTTCTTTCTCATGATGACAACAATCTTCATGCCATGGAAGAGTGTTCTAGAAAGCAGCCGCTCTCTACAGTAACTGTACTAGTGTCCTGATACTTCTCCTCTACATAGTACAGATTTAAGGGCACTTAATAACTTGTGCATTATATACTTCGTTAATTTAGGTTAATTTTTTTCTGCATTATCTACTTAGTCAATTTAGGCTAATAATCTTTTCTTCTTTATCCGAAAGTTTGATGTTATTCATTTCAATTTTAAACTCTACCAAGATTGTTTCAATCTCCCACCAAGACATCAGTTTCTAGAAAGTTTGCATTGCATTTCTAGCTTTTGACCACAACAATGCAAGGATGAAGAGAAACTTCCTGTTTTACTAATACTGCCTTGGCCATTGTCCTAAATATGAAATGGGCTCTGAATTATATTTTCTCAATAGAGGCAATAATTGAGATACAAAAAAGCCAGCTGCTTTACAGACCAGGGTGGGGGAGGTTTCTGTATATGTGTAATGCTAATAAAATGACAAAAAAACATATTAGTCTTAATCGTCAAGACATTTGCACCTATGAGTTTTGTGATTATCCCTCTCAATGCTGAATAGATACATAAATACATGGTTAACATGGATCTATGCTAATTGAGATTTCTGCCCTCACCTCATAAAAATTATTCTAGAGCCCAACGTGCCTTCCAATCTCGAACAGGGGGAGACATTCCTTTTAAGTTCTCAGAAATGAACAAATAAACTGCATATTAATTTAATTTTTCATACATTTAACTAACTTCGATTTTTTCCCATGGAATTGTTTGGCAGGCTACATTAAAACGGCCTTATTTCAAGAATATGCAGAAAGCCCTATACCTGAATTTCAGCATAGGGCTTTTGCCGTTATGGATTGTTACCTTGGTAGGATACTGGGCATATGGTTCATCAACTTCATCATACCTTCTCAACAATGTACATGGACCCAACTGGATTAAAACTCTGGCAAACGCTTCTGCTTTTCTGCAGACTGTGATAACAATCCATGTACACATCTGAGCCTTTACCCGTTAAATTGTAAGGGAAAAAAAACTTTGTTTCAAAATGTTTTTTAACAGATAATGGTTATTGTTGTTGTAGATATTTGCAAGCCCAATGTATGAATATTTGGATACAGAGTACGGGAGGAGCACCGAAAGCATGCATTCTGTACACAATTGGACTGTGAGATTGGTAGCTCGAGCAACTTACCTGACAGTGACAACATTTGTGGCGGCACTGTTACCATTTCTTGGTGATTTTATGAATCTCACAGGTGCAGTCAGCACTTTCCCACTAACATTTGTGCTGGCAAACCATATGTATATTAAGGTGAAGGGAAATGATTTGAATGCCTTACAAAAATCATGGCATTGGGCAAATGTGTGGCTCTTTGCCTTGTTGGCAGGAGCAGGAGCTGTGACTGCTGTCCGCTTCATCATTATTGACTACAAAACATACCACATTTTTGCTGATCTCTGATCATAATTTATCTTCTAACTTGTAACATAATTTATTAACAGACTTGCTACAGACTCATCCCTGCGGCATTCATTTGAAGATGTTTATATCTCTTTATTTTTGGAAGTGATCTTCGAATTTGAATTCATGGACCATCTGCCATTTTTGTGTTCGACTGTAATTCAGCGAACTCGATGCTAAAAATAAATAAAAACGTTTGAAAGGAAACAAATTTAAAAATTAACAGGTCCTTGATCATTTTAATTCATGAAGATTTAATAGTGGCGAATACAGAGCTTATTTTTATTAAAACAAAATTTTCATTATTTTCCTTGGAAATATAAATTATTTAATAATTTTCTGAAAAAATAATAATGTAATATAAAAGCATATTGTTAATTAATAATTTTAATATTTAAAATTAATTAAAAATATTAATTTTTGTTTTTTTAAATGTATTAAAAATATTATTTTTGTGTTTTTAAATGTAGTCCAAGTATTATAAGTTTTCAAGTCAATACCATCTATATTTTCTGTGCAGTTAGAAATTTTTTAAAATTCTTAGAATCATATATATCTATTTTTATAAACGTTTTTATTTGAAATTTGAGGTGAATTTGCTTTTCATTTACAGATAAGAATGAGACAAGTGTGATTCTATGGTAGTCATTCAAAATTCGAAATAAACAATTATAAAAAATTAATATAAAAAATAATTGGTAGTTAGCTTGGTAGCAATGTATGGATAAGTCATAGTTGATGAATGGATTAATGTTGGCCATACTGTTTTCGATTCCATAACTATTTCTTAACCATTTGATCCCTATTGACGTGATCCAACCACAAATTATGTAGGTGTGCTAATAGATATGGAAATTGCATAATTTAAATGTTATAAAGGTATTAGAGGATGCTAAATTTATTTATACCTTCAAAAATACAATTTAAATCCTTCCAAATTTAGATTTTATCCCCAAAAAAAATTAAGGGATTCCAACTAAAACCTACCACAGAATTAAAAAAAAAACTACCATAAATAGACTATTTTTTAAATATGCATATATTTTTAAATTATAAATACATCTAAAGAAAAGTTTGAAATAGATTTTTACATTAACACAAATTATACCAATATAAATTAAAACAATTTATATTTATAATTTAAATATTAAATTATGGTTTTTAATTAATATAAATTCTATAAATACAAATTAAATCAATTTATATTTATAATTTAAATATTAAATTATGGACCCCTGAGGTGTAGACTAATTGGAAACCCTGCACTTGTTAAGGTGTAAGGGCTGTTAACCTTGAGAGTGCATTGTGGGGGTCAATGTACTCTCGAAGAGGTTATAGTGGTAATGGTCTCATAATAAACCCATTTATTCATTTTATTCCCAAATAAGATCTATGAGAAAGATAGGATTGATCTATCACAATGGAAATAGATCAAACATATATTACTACATAAAAAGAAGTGATTGATGAGATCTTCTTGGAAAAATGCCGCCACTCGGATTTGAACCAAGATGCTCTTGCACTGCTTCCTAAGAGCAGCATGCCTACCAATTTCACCATGGTGGCTTTGTAGGGACCATACTAGCTTATTTACACCACTGCTTCCTAAGAGCAGCGTGTCTACCAATTTCACCATGGCGGCTTTGTAGGGACCATACTAGCTTATTTACACCAGATTGTCAATGCTATGAACGTGTCTAACAAAGGGAGTAATCTATGAATATAACATATGTCCGTGTCACACGAGAAACCAACTAGTTGTCGATTCCACAGATACAATTTTTATTATTATTAAATTATAGTTCTTAATTTTAATAAAAAACGACAAAAAAATATTATATTTAATTTTAAATTATAAAGTGTTCTAAATTTATTCATTTTAATTAGAAATTTTATGGAAAACATTAAATACTCAAACTTTACAATCATAAAGAACATTAAAATTACTAAAACATTTAAAACATTATAATTTAAAACAATCATAAATATAAATGCTATTTTTAAATTTAAAATATAAAATATACAAGTTATTAGATATTTCATTATTATTAAAATTTAAGAATGTTGTTTTTTCTTAAAGAAATGAGTCAAAAATTACATGTCCATAATGCTTCTAGATGGCCTTAAATAATGGAACCACGATTCTAATTTAAAAATGTTGTTAATAGTAATCTATATGTTATAGGTTCAAATCTCAATTCAAAATTTTATTGAATTTGTTTATACTCTCATATATCCATTTTAAGCTTGGATGTATCAAGCAACCAGGAATCCAACATCATTTACATTTTTTTATGGTAACATGTTGTAACATTAAGCATTACAAAATCTCGCTCATAGTGGACTGCTCCTGGTTACTCTGAATGCAATTAACAATCTCTATCTAACGTTTAACTTTCCATTTAAATAATTTAAAGAAAGAGATATCCCATAAAAAAAAATCATAAATTTCATAAATTTGCATTACTAATATTGTGTTTTATTATGTTCGTTGAATATTTTTCATAAATTATTTGTCTCCTTTATATAACTTGTGTCTAAAAAATAACTGATATCTTTGCCTAAAAATATATATGTATAACTTCTATAAAAAAAATAAACATAACTTGTGTCTTACTTATATCCATATTTTCTGCCCCAAGCACCCTATTTTGTACAAATGTATACTCTCTTGCATCTCTTTCTCATATTATATGAGACGGTTTATTTTGTACAAATGTATACTCTCTTACATCTCTTTCTCATATTATATGAGACGGTTTTGCATTCTATTTTCCTATTGTATGTTTAATTTTGTTTTTCTTATTGTTTATATATTATTATTTTGTGTCATTATTTTTATTGTAAGTTTTTCCATATTTTATTAATTTTGTTTTTTTTATTGTTTATATATTATTATTTTGTGTCATTATTTTTATTGTAAGTTTTTTCATATTTTATTGTGCTTTTAAATTTGGTTTTATATTCAAGAGTTATGGTCTTAAAAAGTTGTTTCTTTTCCAACTATCATTCTAGCTTTACTTTGTATTTTCATTTATGTTTTTTTTAATAATAGAAATATCGACCTCTTTTTAATGGCTAACAAATAACTAATAACACGTCATACATTTCTTATCAAAGATTACATGATTTATTAGTTTGTTTAGGTGTCACATATGTAGGTGTGAATTCATCAATTATGTGTGTTAGGTATATGAGTGTCTTGCATATGTATTAGTGTGTCGCTTATGTGTGACTATGTCATTTATGTGGTTTCTAGTCTAGCTGTGAGTGCATGACTTATGTGTGGGTGCATTGCACACCCAAACATAAGCAATGAACCCATACATGTAAGACTTAAACGCACTCAAACACACATAAGAGTGAGAGCATGTGTGCATGGCTTATGCTATATGCATGAGTGAGTTATGCTCGTGAATGTGTCACTTATGTGTGTGTATTGCTTATGTGCATAAGTGTGTCAATTACGTTAGGTGTGTCACTTATGTGCATGAGTATGCCACTTATGTTAGGTGTGTCACTTATGTTAGGCATCATATATGTGCATAAGTGTGTTTCTTATGTTAGGTGTCTCATTAATGTGTGTGTGTACACATGTTTTCTATCTTAAATGTGTCCCTTATGTGTGTAAGTATACATTCCACTTCCATGAGGCATGTCATTTATATGTGCATGAAAGTAAACAAACTAATAAATAAACCAATGAATGCATAACACAATAAAAAATAAGAAGATTAACTATACACTATTGTATTAACAAATGTATTTATAGATTGTACAAGGGTGAGATGCATGGTTATGTTTGACCTTGTCCTCTTAATAAGCAAATAAAAAGTATGTAAAATAATAATTAAATATGCACGCATATATGTACAACATAACATGATATATAAATATTATTCTTCTCCTATGAATGCTTCTCTTCTTAGACTGCACCCTTCTCCTTGCATTGTGTGCACGCCAAGCACTTGGTTTCTTTGGGATATGTGCTCCTCCTTATTGGCTATGCAGGATGGCATATCGATTCCTCCCCGTTTAATTGGAAGTGTTCCCATTTCAATATTGATTAGGGAAAGTCCCAAGCCAAAGATTGATTTGATATACAATTTGTTGTAGATGGAGTATGTCTTGATCTAGCCACTAACTAGGTATTGGATTGTTTATTATGGCTACTGCAATAAATTTGGACTTCATCTTCAAGTTATGGTGTTTCATGTAGTTTAGGTTGGTTCTCATATATCACATCATGAATGCTAAGTTGTGCTAGAACATCTAACCTGAAATCATTGTTGTCGAATCTATTGACTAATGGTGTATGGTCCATAAAAAATGAGCTTGAGATTGTGATGATTCTTCCTTTTGTAGCGTTTCTTAACCATATTTAACCAAACTTTATCGCTAACCAGAAATGATGAAGGGAATCAAGGACATCAATGAAAGGTGTTATGTTTGGCTTGGGAATAATGAGGTGCCTCTTTTGACTTGAGAATGGATAGTGGCTAGTTTCTGTACAAAGTTAGTGGCTTGCTGCTATTCCTTTGTTTGATGTGTAGATATATAAACCATAGTTCTATGGCTTGTCTGTCTCATCAACACATATCCTCTATGGAAATTGAACTTGGTCTTTATTCTCAATGTAATTCTTAGCGAAAAACTTAACTGTTTTTCATCAAAAGACTTTATCTTGGATCTAGTATAAAGACTAGGTTTGCAATGTCAAGGCCAATGCACAATAGAGTCAAACACATGATGTTTTTTTTATCAATGCTAGCATTGTATCAACAAAACATCCAATCAATACAATCCATATACAACCACTACATGGTAATATGTTCGCAAAGGTGGGTCGTTGTAGATTACCATATACAAGCACTACATGGTAATATGTTCGCAAAGGTGGGTCGTTGTAGATTAATGAGTCCAACACTCAACTTGTTTCCCCTTATAAGCAAATTATAGATATGTTTAACACTTTGTCTTTATATTCAATCCCATAATCTGAAGAATTCATGATACAATGCAATCCTTTATCCATTTTGCTACAATACTTAGATACAGATTTGACACCTTTGTTATGAATATCTGCCCCAAAACAATTAAAAATCAACATAGGTCTATGTTTTACATTGGTATTTGAGAATCCACCCAATATTGCATACCAACAATTTGAACAAGGGAAATTCAAAAGAAGACTCAAGGAATTGGTGCTTTGATTAAACAAATAATGGGTAATTGATCAATAGAAGGTCTATTTGGTTATGGAATTCTCCCCTCCGTACACCTACCTAATTGAATTCCTAATCATAAGTCGAGTAATCCCATAATGTGAACCATGGGGGAGTATAAGGTGCATGGAAAAACTTAAGCACCAGAAAGACTCCCCCTCGGGGAGCACGCTTGTGATGGGAGTACCGTTGGATCTCCCATCCAACGACTCCAACCTCACAGGTATGCTCCCCAAGGGGGAGTCTGTATGGTGATTAAGTTTCTCCTAAGGTGCACGACACTCAAATATGGTGTTAAACACCTAGGTATATAAAACTAATAAGACTCATTTTCACAAGGCATGTGGAATATATCCTCAAGCCAAGGCACAAAGGAGAATGCACATAAAACCGCTCGAATGAAATTTTTGGTGTCTTTTCAGGATCGATGATATAAATTAAAGGGGGGTCTTTTGGCAAGAGAGGCCAAGACTTGTTATAATACTTAGGGTTGTTGTATCATCAGAGGACCAAAGATTCCTTGAAATCGATTCACTACTCATTTGCATAGCCTTGTTCTTACATTTTCCTATGTTATATTGTAATTTTGTAGATCAGGCCATTATATTTTCAAGGCTATCAACATCTAGTTTATGGTATAATATAGAGAAATAATTTCAAATCATTTGACTCTTTCCTATTTCCTTTTGTTAGTTATGCTTTTGTATGAAATATTTATGCAATATACAGAGTACAAAGAAAGAATTTCAATTTGTTTGACTCCTTCCTATACCTTTTATATATATTCAGTTTTGTTCTTCGGATTACATGAATAAGTGTTTATGTTGTTGGATTCACTATTTGTGCCCAATCCTTGCACTTATATGCTTGTTGGATTCATTTGTTTAAATGCCAATCAAACTCATTTTTATGTGAGAAAACCATGATTTTCTTACTCATTATTATACAAAATATTGTTTGTTCCTCTTAATTTATTCTCTACAATTATCACCTTTTGTGCTTTGAAATTTGAGACTCTAATGCCTAATGGAAAGGTGTTTGGTTTGAGGATTTGATATGGTGATTTAATTTAGTCTACAACAAAAAAATTCCTATAGCATTTAACTTGTTTGTCAAATTTGGTATTATGTTCTTAACATTTCAAGTTATTGTTGTAGTGACATTGAGCACTCATCTCATTAAATCTATTGAGGGTTACCCCCTCTTGTCTAAGAAGCAACTTGATGCCTAAATAAACTATTATGATTCCCTAGCATGATTCCTAAGTAGTTGGTAACATCTCAAGGAACAACATCAAATTGGCGTAACTGTCGGGGAACAAAGGTCTAAATTCATCTTTCTTTGGGATGTAACTACATGGATCTGATTCTTGGTGTTAAAAAAGGAATCATAGTAACTTCTTGAAGCATTAATTTTCATCCAACATGGATGTAACTACCTGGATCTGATTCTTGGTGTTAAAAAAGGAATCATAGTAACTTCTTGAAGCATTAATTTTCATCCAACAACACTTTTTTTAAGACTTTACTTGGGATAAAGTCTTGTTGTTGGAAATAAAATATCATTTAGGGACTTCATATTATTCTAATGGCAGATCCAACTGTTGCATGGGTAGTTGTAAGGTATGATCCTTTGGATTTTTCTACTATGGTCGGTTTTCCTAACCCTATGCCTGTTGGCCCTAGGAAAGTGCACAAGAATTTTGATCGAAAGTTTGAAGAATCCAGTTGCAAGGCGAACAAGGCTGCGATGGAAAAGGAGAGAGTAAGTCAAATCCAAGAATTCAGTCTATTTTTGAGGAAACACTAAATGTAAACAATGATTTAAGATAGACAAGTAGTCTATTTTGGGAATGGGAATGAATGTAAACTAGGCCAATAGAGCCTTTATAAAAGTAAAGGAATTACTTGGGTTAGTTAGAAGAACAAGTCGATTGTTAGTTGAGAACTAGTTGATGGATAAAAGAAGAGTTGTGGAAAAGTATTTAAGGTCAAGCCATAAGCTGTATGAAGAGGTTCCTTGCAAGTTTTTGAGGGTTATACATGAAAGCAAACATTAGAGGAAATTTGGGGTCTAAAATGGACCTTATAAGAAAACGCGCCAACAATAAATTTTGTGAGTTGGAATTCAAGAACCAATAGAATTTCAATAAAATGAGTCAACCATAATGGTTGATTTGACATATTTGTCATAAAATAAAACTACTTTTTTTGTTCGTATTTTCGACATATCTCCCTGTGTTTTTACTCAAATTTCAAGCGGGAGAGCTTGTTGGATGCGAAATTTAATTCTGCATCCAACGAGTACCCACACTGCATACTTTTGATGGACCCCTCTACACCAAAAACAAGAAATACCTGAAAAATGTGATGTTGACATCATCATCACATTTTTTCAGGTATTTCTTATTTTTGGGGTAGAGGGGTCCGTCAAAAGTATGGAGTGTGGGTACTCGTTGGATGCAGAATTAAATTCTGCATCCAACGAGCTCTCCCACTAATTCTGCATCCAACGAGCTCTCCCACTCAGAATTTGAGTAAAAACACATAGAGATATGTAGAAAACACGAACACAAAAAGTAGTTTTTTTCATTCTTCCTCCAAAATTAATAACTATTATTTTATTATTTTAACTATTGTTTTATTATTTTCCTTAAGAGGTCCATTTTAGACCTCAAATTTCCTCTAATGAGGTTAGGTTGGATCGAAAGATATGAGAGAACGAGAAATATAAAGGAAACTCATCCTTTTAAAGAAGATCATGAGAGATGTCTACAGGCTATGTGCTTAGACCAAAAGAGTTCTAAACACAAATCATGCCAGATGAAGAGTGCTTTTGTGGTTTTTCTCGTTTGGGTTGCCACGTTAAATCTATGTGCCTATAATGTCTGTTTATATTTTGTATGAATATTTATGAGTTTGTCAGAAATGATATTGATATGATAATGTGAAATGTCGATAATAACTATTGTAGACATGATTTATATCTATATGCTTTGTGTGTTGTGAATGTGTCGACGAATCACTATTCTTTATATGTTTTGTATGCGTTGATGGTTGTCCATCTATCTGGTTTGGTTGATCGGTCTGGTTAACGTTGCCATGAAGAAATCCCATTCTATAACTGCAAAAGCTTGGTTCTCGTAGTCCCCATAGGTATCTCAGGTGATACCTCACTTGCATCGTATGTGTTTCCTACGAAGTTATACTCTGTCGGGATAGTGCCTTGGGTTTCGTTGGACGGGATGGAAAAACTAAAACTGGGTTAGTGGAGTGGAATCCAATAGATGGTTATGTCATTGTGAAGGGGACATGTTTTGGCACTCGAGGAAACTAGAGATCCAAGATTGGGTGGACTGCAAAGTGAGAGGATTTGCACAATAAGAAAGTAAGGGATCATGACTGAACCTAACAACATGGTTAGAAAGGTATATTTACTCAGATATTCATGATTGTTTTTTAGTGAATTTCCTATTCGACTGCATGAATGGTTGGAAAAGATAGCAACTCAGAGGAAAAAATTTCAAGGAGGAGAACCCACAAAGTGGACTTCTTGGTTAATCCAATGGTTGGAAAGAGTCAGTAATCATATCTCTATGGTTTTCCACTTTTGGGTTGATAATATTCTGGAGGGATATATTACTGAGATTGAAGTAGATACTATAAAATCATACAGTGAGATATAAAGGGATTTCTTCCAAGAACCTCGAGGCCGCTACCTAAAATATTTAAAACCGTGGATAAAAATGTTGGTCTGTGAAAAAGTGATCCTAAGGGTGGATTTAGACGAGTAAACCATCGTGCGTAGAAGGCCTAGATTATGTCGCAAGAAAGGCTTGGACAATATGGACAGAGTAAGATCATATGTTCCCAGTCAACAATGAGAATGAGCAAGAGAGTGACCACCTAAGGAGTGGAAGAATATTTCAGTCGGGAAAGAGAAGAAAGACTTGGATGAGAAGAGGAAGTTGCAGCACAACTGAAAGAAGGGACTACGAGTTGGAACCACATCTCAGCAAAGAATCTTGCGACAAAGAGGAGGAATATCAACTTATCTATGAAGACGAAGAAGAAGTGCCATATCCAAAACAGGACTACGGCATACCCACAACCCCGTGTACATCTCCAACATATGAGGTAAGATCCAAAAGTGCACCAAAGTGTGACTTTTCAAATCATAGTAATAGTAATAGTCCAGAATGAAGCTATAAAAAGAGCCCGGATGATCACAACCTTTAGAGGTCATGCTCTTGATTGGTACATGAAATTTTATGTGGTTCTCGCAGGAGTCCCTTAGAAGTCATTAGAGCATATCTCGATTGGATTGATAGATAAATTCAAGAAACCCAAGTTCGAGTCACAATGTATCACATAATTAAAAGAAATCAACTAATTATCAACTCAGTTTGTCTGGGACTTCGACCAAAAGTTTAAGACTTTGATGGATAAAGTGAGTTTTCATATTTCTGACGTTCAACATAAAGAATGGTTTATTGCTGCAATGCTACCGCATATACCTATTCCCTTGATGCAACATAATATTGTATCCCAGATTGAAGCTCTTGATCTTTCTATGAATTGGAAGCTTCCTCGGTTGGAGAAATTGGTGCGGGAATGATGCAAATTCAGTTGCAGTTAGCTAATCTAATGTTGCAAATATAAGATATCAAGAAAGGTAAAGAAATTCAAGAGGAAGTATAGTGTACAAGATGCATAATTGAAGGCCATCATAAAGATTCATGTCCCACTTTCTTGAATTATTTTGCATCAGGGACACCAAACCTAATAAATTCACAAGGAATGCCATACTGTTGAATTTTCTAGACGAGAGGTCATTCATCAGAGGAATGTTTATATCTACAGAAGATAGTAAGTGCACCTGTTATCTTATATTGTAAATTATGTCAATATGTGGGGCATGATGAGAAATACTAACGAGCATACCCGTTGTTGCAGGAGAAGACAGTTGACACATAATTGATGAAAAATGATGAACAAAATCAAGTCGAGCAAGCTCATGCACAATACCCTCAGCCAAGGGGTTTGGTCCTTTTAGAGGTCGAGGAAGAGGAGGAGGATTTGGTTGTGGGATGGGAAAAATTATTTGTTATAATTATGGACAGCCAAGACATTTTTCTAGAGACTACAGTAATGCTACATTGACATGTTCATATTGTAAAGAATTGGACCATAATGTTGAAGAATTCTCGTAGCTGATTGCTAAATGGCTGGCCGAAATCATAGGAAAATAGAAGCAACCTCCAAATGAAAACCAAAATATTTAGAATATTTATGTTGAACCTCGGGAACCTAATATTGTTGTCGTAACAAGAGGAGGTGTTGCGACTAGAGGAGATCAAGGAGCATTGTGGGTAAATTCGAGAGTTCAACTGATGACACAAAAGAAATTGCCATTTGATGTCCAGAAAGAAAAAGGGCTCTTCTTTAATGCATGTGATGAGTTTGTCGACATAAATCATGTGTCAACATATAATAATGTCCCAGTATTGGATGATGGACCGATCCTAGAAACACCCATAAGTTTTGATCAGTCATTCCAAAGAAAGCCGACAGAGAAAGTAAGTAAGTTGAAGAATTTCTTTAAGAGTTATTTAGCACTTGTAGAAGATAAGGATGTGTTGGAAGAATTATAGGCTCTAGTAGAAGAACCTCAGCCAAGTATGCAACCAGAGAAAAAAGTTAACCATATTGGTAAAATACTGAAGACTGTTTGAGAGTTATGAATGAATGCTCAGATAGGTGACTATGATATGGATTTTATCACACTATATTTGGGGTCATATGTTAATATTATAAAAAGAAAAAAAATTGGAAAGCATGGGAAAGCCAGGAATGGTATGGTCTCCTGTCCAGTTGCGTTTATCCAACCAGCTGAAGGTATTGCTTATTGGTCGACTACCACAGGTTCCTGTCGAGGTGGAAGGATTCTGGACCTATGTAGATTTTAAAGTCATAGATATTGTCGATGATACGAATCTGTATCCCGCACTTCTGGGGATTTTTCGGGATATCGACAATCAAATAATCATGCATTTCAAAAAGAGAATATTATCATTTGAAGATATATAACTACGAGTGGTCTCTCCAATTGATCCTTTGGAAGGACAGAGATATTTTGAGCAAGTAAATAGTGAAGTAAAAGAAGGATATCTGGATAACATTTACAATATTTCCTCTGCAATGGAAGACTACATCAACCCAACAACTGATGGAAAACTAAGTTGGTGAAGTATTAGTTCATATTCATCAGACTCGAGAGAAACTCTAGATAATTGGTAGAATTGACTATGTGAAGTATCAATGCGGAAGTGTGCAAGAATCACAAAATATCTGCCACAAATAGGTACTAAGGTATGTGATATACCTACGTATGAAGGATTACCTAACTTAGATACATTTCTTACAAAGTTTGAAATTATTGAAACCTCGACACTTGTTATCCTTGGATGTTACATTGAAAGCTACACCCACCAGGTGGTGGGTTGCTCATAAGCAATATATTTCAGAATGGTCCCAATGTTGATGGTCATTAAAAATTAGATTTGGTGAAAATATGTCTTATACTATCCAGAAATATATAGGATTGACGAATAATGCCGACCACATTGAAAATTGTCGCGTGACATGGAAGACATTGCTGCAATGAAAAATGGGTTCATTAGTTCATACATTCTTTGGACATGAGACCAAGAAACTTATATACGTCGGTTGAGATGAAACGAGAAAATATAAAATGGGAAGAGCTAGATACTAGATTCACATAGTATTTTATCTTTGCTAACAACCGTCTTACGGCTGATGCTACTTTGCAAGTTATTAGAACCAAGATATTTGAGGACATCCTTTTTCTGATGTCAAGTTTTCCTCATAACAATGCGATAGTTCAGAATTGGATGGAATGCTATAACATAAATAGCGATCCTAAAGATGACATTCCACACGATATACATATTCCTGAGTCTGAGGGTAGTTAAGTAGTGAAGGGATCAAGCTTGTCAAAATATAAGTTTATGAAGCCTCTCAAAAGAAAGAAGGTAAATATCAGTTCTCTAGAGAACCTGAAATTTGCCAATTCTGGGGACTAATGGGATGCTGAGATAGTAGGGAAGATTATAGACTTATTGTATGAATTCCAAGATCTATCCCCTAGTAAGTTCTCAGAAATGAAGGGGATTATTGGTGATCTAGGAGAAATCAAGATTCCTTTGAAGCTTGAAGCAAGACCTATTAAGCAGCGGTCGTATAAACTAAATCTGAGATATAAGGAGATGGTCAAGACAAAGTTAGACATAATGCTAGACACAAGAATTATAGAACCTATCGAAGAATCAAAATGGATTAGTCGTATGGTTGTTCAAGACAATAAAAACGGTGAAGTTTGTATTTGTGTCTACCTATGCAAACTGAATGATTCCTTCCTGCATGATATTTTCCCTCCCCTTTCACAAATGAAGTATTGGAGAGCATAGGAGGGAAAGAAGTGTACTTGTTTACTGATGGATTCTCTATGTACCATCAAATACGAATTGTAAAAGAATATTGGTACAAGACAACCTTTGCGACAAAATTAGGTTGCTTCCAATATATGGTAATGCCTTTCAGACTCAAGAATGCACCTGCTCTTTTTTCTAGGATAGTAGTTGCAGATTTTAAAGGCTTTCTCCATAACTTTCTTGAGGTGTAGTTTGATGATTGGAAGGTCTATGGGCTAGTTAAAGATCATATTGAGAATCTTACAACGATGTTGGACCAGTGTAGGCAGTTCCATATTTCTCTTAATTTGAAGAAGTGTATTTTCTGTGCTCTATTTGGTATCTTTATGGGTCATGTGGTCTATCGAGACAGAATATTGGACCCTGCCAAAATTGCAATTATTGTTGACCTACCCCTACCCACATCAGTTTAATAGTTAAGAACTACCTTGGGGAATATGGGGTATTACAGAAAATTTATGTGAGGTTATGTTGAGGTCATGGATCCAATGGAAAAATTAATGAAGAAAGATGTTAATTCCAATGGAATGAGCAGTGTCAAAAGAGTCTGGATATTCTAAAGTACAAGATGGTATCAACTCCTATATTGGTATTTCCATATTGGCAAAAAAATTTCATTTACATGTCGATGTGTCCTTTTCCGTGCTTGGTGTAGTACTTGCACAACCAGGTGAGGGTTCTCTTGATCACCGCATTGCATTTGCTAGTAGAAAATTGTCGATTGCGAAAATGAACTACACCACTACTAAGAGGGAGGGAATTTCTATGGTATATGCTCTCCAGAAATTTCAACATTATTTGTTGGGAGGTCATTTCAAGATGTTTACAAACCATTTTTCATTAAAATACTTCGTCAATAAGCCAGTGTTGGGGCGAAGATCTATCGATGGCTTCTTCTATTCCAAGAATTTGATTTTTAAATTATTGTCAAGCTAGATCGACTGAATGTAGGACTTTCCCATCTGTCGAGGTTAGAAAGCGGAGAAGAGCCTACTAGTATAGACGATAGTCTTCCCAATGCACAGTTGTTTGCAGTCAAAATGTTTGATGATCACTACAACTACATTGTACATATCTTGACTACAGGATATGCATAAGAAGGATTCAGTACAACACTAAAGAAACAATTAGTTGTAACAACTGCATATTTCCAACTAATCACTGGGTAGTTATATAAGATGGGATTGGATGAAATACTCCATCGTTGTGTCTTGGAACATGAGAGACCGATGGTGTTGAATGAAGCACATGTTGGTGTCACAAGAGGCCACTATGTAGGAAACGAAACAATGCGCAAGATTTTACAGGAAATATTATGGTGGCCTACTCTTCATGCATATGCTAGAGACTATTGTCGCAAATGTGATAGTTGTCAATGAAATGGAAAACCTCACGATGAGTTGAAACGTCATTAGTACCACAAGTAACTTTGTAAGCATTTGATAAATGGGTTGTCGAGTTTGTGGGTCCCATTAACCCACCAAGCAAACAAACAGGTGCATTATATATAATCACTATGACAGACTACTCAACTAGGTGGGTCGAAGTAGCACCAGTCAGAGATTGTATTGCTACGGCTGCTGCAAGATTTCTTTTTGACCATGTCGCGACTAGGTTTAGATGCCCAATTTTTTTTATGAGTGACCAAGGTACACATTTTTTGAATCATCTAATTGAAAAATTAACTGAGGAATTTCATATTCAACACTGAAAAATAATGCCATATAACCCACAAGAAAATGACGCTATCGAAGCATTTAAGAAGAACTTAGAGAATACATTGACTAAAATATGCAATGTTTAAAGGGATGATTAGGATCACAAAATTCCTACAATATTATGGGCTTATCACACCACATACAAAAAGATGATAGGACACACCACATTCAAATTGGTTTATGGACAAGAGGTTCTTATACCACTAGAATATATTGTTCCCAATCTTAGAATAGTTGTAATTACTGAGTGACAGATGTTGGTGTTGTTGAATAAAGATTGTCTCAATTGGTATAGTTGGACGAAGATTGCTTCATTGCAGGTTATCATCAGTGTGTCGAGAAGGAGCGACAAAAGGCTTGGCACAACCGCTATATCAAGTTCAATCAATTTCAAATAGGTAATTTCATCCTCCTATATGACATTAAATTTCTAAAACATCCTAGCAAGCTTTGTACACACTGGTTGGGAGCATATGTTGTCACTCGTATCATTGATGATGGGGCAGTTCAGTTACAATTATGAGACGGTATACCCTTCAATGGGCTGGTGAATGAAATTCGGCTGAAATATTATTAGGATAGTCATACTTCGTTCAACTAAAAAAGAAAATTATGAAGTCTTGTATATATAGTTTTGTCACAAGTTTAAATTCTGTCACAAGATTATCCTCCTGTCACATGCCAAAAAATATTGTCGCAGATTATATGTCTGTCAAAAGACAAAAGTCTATCGCAAGTTACAGTTGGAGTGCAATTAAGTTCAGGTAACGAGATATTTCAACGATATGTTTTTTGGTCACATCTTCCATTGATTTCTAATAAATACTTGCTTTTATGAAGGGTGAAGTGATGGTTCGATTGGCATTTTATCAAGATTGGAAATATTGACCCATGTGATAGGATTAGCCTCCACCTTTTTCATTTATTGTAGACCCATGCGAGTGAAAGACTTACTGCATGCATAAACCTATTTCATCTTCGAACAAAAGTTTGTTGATTCATTGTATCAAATAGTGAAGAATCGTGAGCCAAACTATTTGTCTGTGAACTCTTTGAAGTCGAAGTTATTTTTTCATGGAAATCCCTATGTCGAGTACCAACACCATTCACAAATCAGGTATGGATACCCCCCGTTCCATATCCATTATTGAAGAACCTCTAGAAGTTGTTTTGTGATCAGTGTTGGTTAATCCACCAAGACAAAAGCGAATGAATGACCACAACATGTTTCCTGAGCAATGGTTCAAAGCTACCCATGATGCTGAAGCATCAAGATCTAGTTCAACAAAAATGCTTCCCAAGTAAATTCATCAATAAACAGATGAAACTCCTAACATAGTCATTCGCAAGAATGCTAATTACCCACTAGTCAAGCCAACCATCCTAAAAGGCATACATGTTACGACATACATTTTGCTAAATTTGAAGAAGCTTTCATTCGTAGATAACAATATGCGAAAGTTTCCTTAACTAAACATGTCGTGGTACATGACCTTTGTGCAATTGGTCGAAGGAGGGCTTGTTCAACTCATTCCTACGGAGTGGGCTTGAGGATTGGAAAAGTCAGGAATTTTTTCGCTGATGCACATGCCCCATTTTGGTCGCATGGCAGAAGTCAATACATGCATTAAAAAACTATTAGTTTTCTTCCATGGAGGCTTCCTAAGGATGGATCACTGCATTTCGATGGATGTCAAATTGATTTCTGCAATCACTGGGATTCCTATTGCAGGGGTCGACCCATCATCATTCTTTGTAGGAAAGGAGCAGGATCCAGGCCTAGTCGGTCGGATGAAGAAAAAATATAACCTTGCAAGAGATAAGAGGTGCTTCTTTATTTCCTCTATCAATGACACATGTGTTTGGTTCACAACAAAAGTTCTCTCTAGCAAGATGTTCAGAAAGATGCAACTGAACCAGTGCACTTCCGATACCATTGTTGTAGTAGATAAGAGTGTTGAGAGAGTGTAGATGAATTGGTCTATCTATCTATTGAATGAGCTATTAACCGATGCCATTGATGCCCAAGAGAAAGGTACTCCCTTTACATATTCATGGCTTATAATCTTGATATCTTTTGTTGAGTGGGCTGATCCACCAAACTACCAGGGGATGCACTTACTTGTTCCATGTTGGAGGGTGTGATACCAGAACCTATGGTACGAGAAGAACAATATGCATAGACAAAAAAATAATAATATTGAGTTTTATTTACATGTTGATGCACTAAGGCACCAATTGGGAACCAACCACAGATTGTTGCAGAGACTATATGACGGTAATGAAATGTCATAAGGTTTTTTGTTGGGTCTCACCACATATATTTGAAACCATGATAAGACCGTGATAGTCAATGGTTGACCACATAGTTATGGTTGACATACCATGACATTGAGATGATCATTCGGATTGGCTCGAAGAATGGAGACAACCTGTTGCAGATGACTAAATATCTGTTGAAACTGACCCACGGCAGGATGAATCATTGACAACTAAAGGAGGAGATCAACATGAACAAGAAATCCCACATAGTTCCCCCTATGAAAGAAAGGAAGAATCAAGTGCGGGCCCAATGGATCCTGAACTGGGCGAAAAAATAAAATCCTATGAAGAATCAAAGAAAACTTGGAAGAAACATAAGGATGATAAAACCTCTAGAGGTGGTGGATTTACAAATGATGACTATAATTTGATTGCTGATAGAATGGAGGAAGTTTCTAATCAAACTCACTAGAAAATTGATGAAAATAATACATACTTGGTTGGAGGAATCACCAACTTACTGTAGACTCTCTGTGTCATAGTAAACTAAGTCAGGGTAGTGGTTAGTCGGGGCCCATTCCGGTCGCACTCGCAAGAAGTCGATCCTTCTGAGGATCAATCAGTCGAAGTATCGATACCTTGACAACATCAAAAGGTACAAGTTTCACCTAAGGCACTTGATTTGGGTACACTAGAACATAACAACATGATTAAGGACATTGGTCATGTAAGTGTCGACCTTTCTGTGATCCATATGTTTCTACTGCACAACATTCAGTAGGATGCAATAGATGAAATAAAGTTGAGAGAGCATGCAGTAGTTAAAAACTTGAAACATTCAAATAATATTGTCGCATATCTCCAGAAAAAAGTGCAGGAAACATAGCAAGAGACATAGAGATGGCAGTAAGACAATTAAAGATTGGAGCAAGCCACCATGCTTGCATGCCATGAATTTCCAGAAGTGGGAGTTACACTCAAAATTTTCCCAAAAGCTCAAGTTATCTGGCTTGGGGAAGTAGATGTCGACTTCCACAATGTATTGTAGAGTTAGAAGCAAAGTTGCTTCCCAATAAACCCCTTGAAGTACTGGAAGAGCAACGCAAGGTGGTAAGTAAGAATGTACAGAATATCTAGGAGGATGAGGCACTTTGTTCCAAGGAATATGTGCAGGTTTCTGATTCTTGGGAAGCCTTGATGGATTATAAATAATTGGAGAAAGTCACAGAGCATACTCATACCGCAGAGGAAAATGTGAACGAGTTAAGAAATTCATTGATGAAATTTACGCTGATTGAGAAAATGAGCAATCATGCTAACTTGAAAACCTTACAACAGCAGGTCCCCAAACTACAAACACAACAACATCATCGAACTGAATGTCTCACAGAACTCTAGGCCGAAGCAAAACAAGTTACAGGGACCATTTAATTGATACATGAGCAGGTGCGACAGAAGGTTAAACTTCAGAATATGTCAATTTAAAACTTGTGGAAAATATTACGAAAGTCAAAGAAGACATTCAACGACAAGCCAAAGAAGTGATGAAAATATGTCAAGAGTTTCAGAATAAACTTGATGTGACATGTATATATGGGTGAAGTGGACCGGGACAAGCCATAAGTGAGCGTTGGGGGCCTGTTGTCCCTAGGAAATTGTATAAGAGTTTTGATCGAAAGTTTGAAGAATCTGGTCGCAAGGAAAACAAGGATGCGACGATAAAGGAGAGAGTAAGTCAAATACGGGAATTCGACATGTTTTTGACGAAACACTAAATGTAAAAAATGAGTTAAGTTAGATAAGTGTATTTTGTGAGTGGGAATGAATGTAAACTGGGCCAATAGATCCTTTATAAATGTAAAGGAATTTCTTGGGTTAGTTAGAAGAACTGATCGACTATTAGTTGAGAACTAGTTGACAGTTAGAAAAAGATTTGTGGACAAGTATATAAGGTTGACCCATAAGTTGTATGAAGAGGTTCCTTGCGATTTTTTGATGGTTATACATGAAAGAAAGATTGAAGAGGTTCGGTTGGATCAAAATATATGAGAGCATGATAAATACAGTGGAAACTCATCCATTGTAAGAAGATCTTGAGAGATGTCTACAGGATGTGTGCGCAAACCAAAATTGTTTTAAACACGACTCATTCCAGATGAAGAATGTTTTTGTGCTTCTTCCCGTATGGGTTTCCACATTAAATATATGTGTCTATAATGTATGTTTATATTGTGTATGAATATTTATGAGTTTTTCACAACTGCTATTGATATAATACCGTGGAATATGGATAATAACTATGGTTACATGATTTAGATATGTATGCTTTATATGTTGTGTATGTGTCGATGGATCTCTATGCTTTATATGTTGTGTATGTGTCAACTATTTTCCATCTACATGTTTCGTTCGATTGGTCTGTTCAATGTTTTAATGAAGAAATCCCCTTCTATAACTATAGAAGCCTGGTTCTCACAATCGCCATAGGTATATCGGGTGAGACCTCACTTATGTCACAAGTGTTGCCGACGGAGTTATACTTTGTTGTGATGGTGCCTTTGGTTTTGTTGGATGGGATGGAAAAACTAAACTTGGGTTGCTGGATTCGAATCTAATAATGCCTGACATAATGGGAAGACTAGCTTCCTGGATTTGGACAGGATAACGAGGATAGCCCTGCCAAACATTTGAGTGAATTTTCTCTTGCATGTATCGGTTGCGGATTTGTGATGAAGACAAATTGATTAAGATATTCATGATTTTTTGGAAAGAGATGTAAGAAAGTGGTACAAAATTTTAACTCATGCTAGATTTTCTTTTTTGAAATATTTTCATTCAATCTTTCATTCTCACTATAGGAGGATTTATCCGAAGCTTGCATTATCCTAGAGGATTGTTGTAATAAAGCAGTTGAAAAGAAAGATCATGATGAAAATGATTATATTACTAAGTCACATATGAAGAATACATAGCATAGGATAGTGAAAAAGCAGTCCCCGACATTCCTTGTGACATGGATCAATATGGTTATGGTAAGATCAAGGTTGTGGAATATGATAACAATTATGATGGGAAACCTATTATTCTAAATCTTCATGAAGGCTCAATTTCCCAAGGTGAAATTCAATATTTTTTTTATGGTATATCGACAATTACAAATAACATCATGAACAATTGTGAGATGATCAACCATTTCTTTCCATTTATGGGAGCATGGATAAAAGGTTATGTGAGTATATATCTAAAGCTACTCTCAATGAATTTCAAAATAAGGAACCTATGTTTGATGTCTATAAAGATATGTATTATAAGTCCCACAAATATGTACTATTTCCTCTTTATTTTGAGGATAAGAAGAAACCTTCTGATGATAAATATGTTCTCCCAAAGCTTCTTGAAGACTTGGTTTTGCTTGGAGAATTTTAACAATTGCAAATTCCCTTTGAAGTAGAAGAAAAAATGGTATGTGAGAATCAATTTTCTAATGATAGTGTATATTTTTATGTTGATTTATGTTATTAAAAATAACATGTGAGAGAGGTATCAAGTTCAATGGATTTCTCAGACCATATTGAAGGATTTATCCCAACAACAAAGAGTTACATGAGGAATCACAAAAGGATGGAATTTTGTTTTCTATTGAGCCATAAAGAGCAAAGACTTTGAGAGTTTTTTTTCAGTGGTGTAGAACTAATATGTGATGCATATGAGAATGGGGAATTGGGCATCTAAGGAATCTTGATAGAGCAGGTCCTAGTTCAAAGTCTCATAGAGGAAATGATCTCAAGAAAGTTTACACAAAATGAATTAAGTTCTTTGGGAAAAGAAGTAGGTTTATTTTCTTCTATCACTAATCTAAATTTTCTCTCCTATTTTTTATGATCCTATAGGTTTCCGTCTAGAGTCTTCAAGGATTTCAAACCTTACACTATTCTTACATTGAAAGTATGGATTTAATTCTTATGTTAATACACAACATTCCACGCTACCATTTCTTTGTGGAACCAAATGTGTGAATGAGGTTCAAATATAATGTCAAGTTCTCTCCAATTTTTATTCGAAGTTTTAGTTTACTTAATCAAAAGGGTTTTCACTTATTATATTAGGAATTGTGTATATAAATAAGTTCTATAAGTTTCAGTTTACTTAATCAAAATGGGTTTCACTTATTATATTAGGAATTATGTATATAAATATGTTCTCTATTGAGCACCTAGTTTGGTTTTACGGTGGAAAATTTAAGTGATTTTACAGTTGTAGTGTGTATTTCATAGATAGGGAACACAAATTTTGGTTTCAAGAAGAGTGAACCAGAGCATGTTTTTGCATTCAGAGGTTCATAAAAGAAGAGAGTTGTTTTCAAGTAGTAAAAAGACTCCTTATCCCGATAGGTAAGACACGTTCCTATGGTTCTTGGTGCCTCATAGGGAAGAAACATGCACATTTGGAGCCCAATGTTGTAACAAAGAATGTTCAAGGTTAATCCATGCCAGTTTGGTCGTATTAGGCTGTATTTTTCATGCTTGGGAGGTAATGGGGAAAAACCTCCCACAAATGGATTATATGCTTAAAGAAGTTCCCAACATTTAATCTCATCTCATCCATTTGTGGGGTAGAAACCTGATTGTGGAGTAACAAAGAGGGGTACCACATGAATAGACCAGATGCATCATGCACTTTATAACTTTTAATCATAGATAATCATGGGCATAGAACTTGACTAGATAATTATAAAGGGTTCACCCCTATGAATGATATAGATAATCCTTGTGCATCTTTCAACATTTATTCTCATCCCTTTGTGAGAATACACATGATCAATAAATAAAAAGGATGGGACCCCATGAATGGATAGGATCTATTCTTATGGTTTCTAGCTTTAAATCCTAGTCATTCGTGGGAGGGGTAAGTTGATTGGTCCTGGCGTCAGTGCATCATTTGTGAATGGCCCAAATTTAATCTTAAGTAGAAGTTCATTTAATCTCATCCATTCATGGAGGGGGAGGCCAACCACCTTTCACATATGCGATAATCCACCTCATCAAAGTCTCAACAACAACTCACCCACCAATTATGCAACACATGGTTCAAACCTAGCCTACTCAACATGTTGGTAGCCAATCATCTTATGTGTCCCTCCAGCTTAGACAAAATATGCTTGCCACCATTTTTTCCAAGTCGGTTTTACCTCCATACACCTACCAAATAAAATTCCTAATCACAAGTAAAGTATCCCACGATGCGAACCCATGGGGGAGTTATTTTTTGTACGACGCGTCAATATGGTGTTAAAACACCTAGGATATAAAACTAATAAACATCATTTTCATAAGGCATGTGGAATATATCCCAAGGCCAAGACACAAAGAAAAACACACATAAAAGAGATCGAAGGATATTTTTAGCGTCATTTTAGGATCGATGATGTAAATTAAAGGGAGGTATTTTGGTAGGAGAGTTTGAGCTCTATTGTAAGCCATAGGGTTTTTATATCACCAGATGACCAACGATTTATTGAAATGGATTCACTGCTAATTTGTAGATCCTTGTTCCTATCTTTTTGTGTTTATATTTCTTATTTTCCACACCTTTTCTTTCCATGTTATATTGTAATATTGTAGATCATATCAATGTATTTTCAAGGCTAACAAAACCAAGTTTATGGTATACTAAAAATAAATAATTTCAACTAATTTTAATATTTCCTATTTCCTTTTGTTAGTTATGTTTTTGTATGAAATATTTATGTAATATACAGAGTACAAAGAAAAAATTTCAAGTTGTTTGGCTCCTTCCTATAACTTCTATATATGTTCAGTTTCGTTCTTCAGATTTTACATGAATAAGTGTTTATGGTGTTGGAATCACTATTTTTGCCCAACCCTTGCACATATATTCTTGTTGGATTCCTTTGTTTAAGTGCCCATTAAACTCATTCATATGTCATTGATCTTTTTTCATCCTTGGAAAATAATCATACTTTCTTACTCATTGCTATACCAAATATTGTTTGTTTTTCTTAATTTCTTCTCCATCCACCATTATCATATTTTGTGCTTCGCAATTTGAGAATCCAATACCCAATGGAAAAGAATTTGGTCTCTGGATTTGACACTTAGCCTACAAATGGTGATTTAATCTAGTATGCTGCAAATTTTCCTCCAGCACTTATCCTGGCATTATGTTCTTAAATTTCCAAGCTATTTCTATAGTGACATTGAGCAGTCAACTCATTAAATCTATTGAGGGTTACTCCCTCTAGTTTAAGAAACAACTTGAGGCCCAAAGAGAGTATTCAGATGCCTTGGCATAGCTTCTAAGTAGATAGGAACATCTCAAGGAACAACACCTCCCTCGACCATGCTCAAGACTAACTGACTCATCCTTGTTTCCTAAACCTTCTAATGGGGCCCATATCCCCTATCAAAGGATAAAGATGCAAAAGTAACATCCCATGTGGTGGTTCAAGGCCTTTTTCTTATTCCTTGAGCCTTAGAAGTTAGCTTTAGGTACTAAGTCTTTAGTTTCCTCCCTTAACCATGGTCAAGACACTGAGACCAATGTTGAGTTTTCAAAACACCCTAATGATTCCCACTTCCTAATGAGGTACCACGGATTGGGTGTCATCCCTCATCCATGTCTAGTAAATTGAGACTCATTTTTGGTCTCAAATATTTCTAATAGTACTCAAATCATCACTTGAAGGAAACATATTCCATAGATAAATATCATTAGTTGTTTGAGGCCTCATTCATGGCCCTCAAGTCTTAAAAGCTACCTTTTAGGACTAATGACTAACTTTAATTAACCGACCTTTGCAAAAAACTTCAAACTAATACCTAGTTCTCTAAAATACCTAATGGTGCCACTATGCCCACTAATATGAAAAGAATCCCCTTAGGAGGTCATTCATGTTGGTTCAATGTGTTTTTATTGGCCCTAGATGCAAAAAATATTCCTTTAGGGTGTAAGGTGTAGGTTTCTTCCCTACATCATGTTGAGAACCATATGACCCATACCCTATGTTTGGAAATTATAATGGTGATGGTAACCCTAGTGTAGGCCAAAAATCCCCTTTGGAGGTCATGTTTTTTGCTACAAGGCATTGTTCTCGGACATGGATTTCTATAATCTTAATTTAGGGATTAAGACTTGATTTTTATCCTTGAACCATCTCCAAGACCTTGAGACCCATACCTAACATTCGAAACATCACAATATCTCTAACTGGAAATGCCATGGGTTCTAAGGTGGGTATGGTCTCTATTATAGCAACGCTAGAAATTCTACTTAAACACATATATGTAGTTAGAGGAAAAATATGCATTCAAGAGGTCATTTGTAGTAGTTGAAGGTGTTGTAATAGAGAATGTTTGAGTCAAATCTAAGTAAATCTAGTCATACCAAAATCTATCTTTCATTTGCAAGAGGTAATGAAAAAGAAACCCCCATGAATGTCCTGATGTTTTGATCAGGTACTGACTTTAAATATGGATCATTCATACAGATAAGAACTTGATCTAAAAGAATCAAGTGTGACCCCCTGCGAAAGACAAGGATGAATCCACACAACTTCCAATAATCAATCCTACTCATTCAAGAAGGTACACATGATCAAGCGATACCAAGGAGGCCCACGAATGGATAGGATCTATTTTTGCAACTTCTAATGTTCAATACTATCCATTCATGGGGATACACATTATCGATTGGTACTAAGGATGGTAGCTTCGTGAATGGCCAAGATCTATCAATGCAACTTTAAATCCTAGTAATTCATGACATGGGTGACTTAATCAATCCTAATGTATTATTTAAACCACAAACAACCAAGATCTATCCACACATGTACACCTATTTTTAATCTCATCCATTCATAGAGAGGGATATCCAACCACCTTTCACATGTGGGGGGGTCTCACCAATGGCTTATATCACTTCCTAGCCTAATATTGATGAATCCATGGAACCTTGGGACATTCAAGGGATATTTATGTTCCCCATGGTTTCTCTTCACCACATCAACACAATCTCAGTGATAAATCACTGGTAGTGATGTGACACATTTGTTAGGCCTAGTCTAGTTAGCCTATTGATAACTAGTCAAAAGTGGGAACTGTTAGATTTTATCATTTAATCAATATGATCTAGGATATTATCTGAGAGAATAACATGCACAACAATAATCACAAGAGACAAGAGACACAAAGAGTTTTCCTTGGGGAAACCATAAAGGAGAAAACCCTGCAACTTCCTCAGAGATAAAATGATCACCAATGGAAAAAGTAAAACCAAAAACACAAAGATGATCTCCAACAGCTGTTCTCTGTATCACTTATGTGATCTCCTCTTCTTTCAATCATGCGCTATAGTTGAGTGAGCATGTATTAAAAATAGAGAGGCTCACTCTCTATTTATACTAGTTTTCGACTTGAAAATTACTTACCAGGGACGACTTCACTAGGAGAGTCTAATAACCCTAGTGCCCCTAAACAGTGGGGACTTCCCCCCCTAATCAACAAAGGAGGGTTAACCTCTATGACTTTACATGACTTTGTTACATTAGTGATTCTCCCGATAGGAACATCGAGGTAATATGAAATACAATACATAAGATATACAAGTGAATACATTCCGAAGTTACAAATACATCAACACTCCCTCTTAACAAAGAAGGTATTCTCTTGACACAGTTCATCAGCATGAGTCTTCATCACAGGATCATCATCAAAGCTGGATCATCATCATCATTGGATCATTATCAAAGTTGGATCATCATCAGATTGGATCATCATCATCATCACCACTCCTTCTATCTCAAGCAAATGGTGCTATCTCTCAATTCTACTCGTCATAGGAAGTTCTATAGAGCCAACCATTTTTCATGCTGGTTGTATGCCTAGCCTCCATGTAGATCTTCCTCTTCAGTGCTTATATCATCGGCATGGTATGACACACCTACTTCCATCCAAGAAAGGCTCCAACACTTATATCCACCGACATGGTAAGACACACCTACTACCATCTGGGAAAGGCTCTAGCACTTACATACACCAACATTATAAGACACACCTACTACCATTTGGGAAAGGCTCCAGCACTTATATACACTAGCATGGTAGGACACACCTACTACCATCTAGGGAAAGGCCCCAACACTTATGTCCACCGGCATGGTAGGACACACCTACTGCCATCCAGGGAAATGCCCCAACACTTACATCCACTGGCATGGTAGGACACACCTACTACCATCCAAGTAAAGGCTTTTCACTTACATCCACCAGCATGGTAGGAAACACATACTACCATATGGGTAAAGTCTCTGCACTTACATATGTCGTCATGGTAGGACACACCTACTACCATCTGGGGAAAGGCTCAACACTTACATCTGACAATGGGAGGAACCAATCCCGCCACCATGTCAGAAAGGCACACCAATTATATCTGACCATGGGAGGAACCAATCCTACCACCATGTCAAAAAGGCACAACACTTACATCTGACCATGGGAGGAACCAATCCTACAACCATGTCAGAAAGGAACAACAATTACATCTGACCATGGGAGGAACCAATCCTACAACCATGTCAGAAAGGAACACAGACTCATCACTTCCTCTTGGAAGGAACCTCGATCTGGAGAACACCAAGCTTCTCCCCAAAGTACTCAAAATTCACTCTGGCTAATGGCTTGGTCAACACATCAGCTATATGCTCGTCTGCAGCAACATACTGGATATTCACTATTCCTCTCTGCACCATATCCCTGATATAGTGATATTCGATATCGATATGCTTCGACTTGTCATGGAACACCAGGTTCTCCTACAAATTCACACAACTCTGTTTGTCGCAATATATACAAGTAGCATCCAAGTGGAGATCAAACAAATAAGATAGTAGCTTCCTCAGCCACATTGCCTCACAACTAGCTGAATAAGTTGCGACATACTCTGCTTCGGCTGTACTCAGTTCCACGCAGGACTACTTCCTGCTAAACCAATAAATCACACCTGATCCCATACTGAAGAAACACCCCAAAGTGATATTCCTATCAATGGCACTGCTTTCCCAATCTGAATCCACATAACCCTCTAGGTTAATCTTCTGATTTGCCTCATACTTGAGCCCATAATCAACTGTACCCTTCAGGTACCTCAGAATTTGATTTGCAGCAATCAGGTGAACATATTTCGGATCTGTCAGGAACTAGCTCAATGTGTTCACAACAAAGAAAATATCTGGTCTTGTATTCGTTAGGTACATGAAGGACCCAATCATTTGACGATACGTCATAGCATCAACTGACTCTGACAAATCATCACTCAATAGCTTCATGTTCGATGCCATAGGTGTGTTCATGGCCTTGCAGTCCATCATACCGAACCTCTTCAGGATATCCAGTGCATAATTCTCTTATCCCAAGGAGATTCCATCTGCATTCTGCCACACCTCCATGCCTAGAAAGTAGTGCATCATATCCAAGTCCTTCATCTCGAACTCGACAGCAAGTATCCTTCTTGCAACTCTTTTCTGTTAGGAACAAGTCATCGACATATAACAGGAGCATCACTAGTATTCCACCTTCAACCTTGAAGTAAAGTTTGGAATCCTCTTTACTCTCAGTGAAGCCTAGATCCATCAGTAAGTTGTCCATCCTATCATACCATGTTGAACTTCAGGATCTTCTGCAGTCACTCCCTCTAAAGTGGAGCATCATTCTCCCTCTACCTTTCATACTCTAAGTATTGAAACATTCTGTACTGGAGTGACAAGTAGATTCCTCTGCTACTAATATTCTATGTATCCATCTAGGGTCACTGGATACAAAGATCCTTTATCTTGAACATTTTCAAAATTTCTTCTCGCACCCATCTGTAATCTTGTCATCCTCTATAGGCTTTCATCTTCAACCTTCTAGTAAAGGTTAATATCTTCATTACTCTAGGTGATATCCAAGCTCCTCATGTATGTGTTATCCCATGGGTGCCTTCTGAGCTTGTACAAGGCCTTCTTTAATTTGTACACATGAGTCTACCCGTCACGTGTCTTAACTCCTAGTGGCTGCAAATGTCTCTTTGTAGTCTATTCCTTCTTTCGGTGAGAAGCCTCGTGCTATGAATCTTGCCTTGTATCCCACGATGTTTCCATCTACTGCATGTTGGATCTTGTAGATCCATATGGAAGACACTATGGACTTTCCTTTAAGTCTCGATACCTTATCCTAGACATCATTCTTCTTCTTGGATTATTTCTCAAACTGTTGTCACTTGTTCTTCGGAACAAGTCTCATCCTTCTTTTCTTGTAGGCGTTTGTATGCAATCTTTCCTACAATTCAAATGCATTAGTTGTATGGTTAGAAACATTTCATAAGGCATATTCATAATGGCAAATTCTTATGCATAAAGATATAATCATGCAACTATTTTATCCAATATTACATTCATCCATATCTCACGAAAACTTTCTAGATGCCTTCCATCTCTACCATGACATCATTAAGATTGTGCACTAATCCAATATGTCAGCAAAGAGGTTTCATTCTAGATAAGTAGAAATGGCGAGTTGTATAACACCATGGGCTGCTTACCCATCACATGCATATTAGTAGTATACTGTAATTAATGAAAACATTCTATCATGCATAGCACATAAAATGAATATAAACAAATGCACAACAAAATAATATCATGAACAATTGAATACTTATCTTAATTCATTTCGTGGGTAGACTCCTTCCCGAGCCTTCAGCTTCATCATCTTCTTCATTCATAACAAAATCATTTCTTATCCAAATGCTAAGATGGATAAGAGGTTCTTCAAGAGTTGAGTCCTTTATATTCCTCATCGCTTGAGGGATCTTCTTTGGATCATGAGAGCTTGATCTTCAGTTGCTCCCATTTTCTCTTCTCTTATTATGAGTCGATCTTCTTCATGTGTGCACTCTTCCTAGAGTCTGCTGAAGGTAATCACTTCCTTCTGGCACACATTTCTCGAATGTTTTAATCCCATGATCCTGGGAGGCCATTCAAGGTGGTTATAACAATATCTTATTCTTCTTCGATTGCTTCTTCATAGCACTAAAAAATTCCTTTTGGTGTCTTCAAGGATGACACATGAGGGACGAGATGATCTTTAATAGAATCTGCAATGATTCTCTTGGCTCTAGCCTTAGCCTCATCTCCCTCTGGCTCTTATCACTTCTTTACTGAAATACTAATCTAAGTCATTTTCTTCAAGGATCACGAAGTTCCTATACTTCTTCCGATTTATATTCTTCCCTTCAAAATAGTTTGGTCAAGGAATCAAACATCTCTTTAGGTGTCTTTAGGGAAGATACTTGTGGTAAAAGGTGATCCTCTTGACCTTGACCAAGTTCTTATTGTGTAAGGTTTTAGCCTCATCTCCCTCTAGAATTGGAGCCTCTCCACTTATGTAGGTGTCCAATTCATTTTCTTCAAGAACAAGTGACATCCTATACTTCCATGCTTGTAAGTTGTCAGATTCACCAAGCCTGTCATCAAGCTGGTGTGATTAGTCATTTTGAGGTGTCCATCCTGGTTCTGGATCTGGTTGATCTAGGGTTTGTCAGAGAAACCCTAATTTTCAAAACTTGGAATCTTTTAGAATCTGATTATATAGAAATATGCACCTCCTCAAGACGAGATGAGAAGCATCCTCATTTTCCCAAAACGGTGATCAGAACTGCAAACTTATATGATGGCGTAGTTTTCTTCAATTTCTTTTGCAAACTTTCCTGATAATGTTTCTGCAATATATCCAAAATTACTACTCCTCTGTGTCTGAAAATTTTCCCTGAGGTAGCCTCATCTGTCCTCTTTCCAACACTATAGGTTTGAGCAGAATTGGTTTCACCAATTGGGACTTATGAGAGTTTTACCAAGGTGACTTATTTCAGGACTGTTCAACATAGCAAACTTGTACATACTTCCACGTGTCATTGTTTCACCTTAGGGGTATGAAGCTTTTACCATAGAAATTAAATTTTGTGCACTATTTGGAACATATTTTGAAATTTGATTTGGACCTTTGTATCCTGAGATATAGAAATTATCCCAAGGTGTGCTGTTTAGGGATGAATCCTGGGATAGGATGGAACCCTAATTTGGAGGAATGATATATCCTAGAATATAGCGAATCTGAGGCTGCAAATTTTACACAGGGTACATTAGAAATATATATTTGTCATGTAAAAGTTTTGGATCTTGAACATTCTCCAATCTCGAGATATATCGAATGTACCAAAACTACTAGTTTTAGTATTTTAGGGTTTTCAAATCTGGGGTCAAATTAGGGTTTGACTTTCTCAGAGTTTTACCCAACCAAAAATTTCGATCTTGGTCTCTAAATTTCGATTTTGAGGAGGACAGAAATACTATGCTGGGATCACTCAAAAATTCCTCTTTTGTGAAAATCCCTAATTACTCGCAATAGTGATAGATCAAAAATTGAAAATTCCCGGAATCAAATTTTGCTTCGACAGAAAGATGCGCCCTTCAATGGAGATTTAGCCTAGCCTCCTTTTGCTGATGATCTATGGAGAGAGACCCAAAAAGAAAGAATCCCCAGCTTCTACAGCTGCACAGTGTCTTCTTCTCAAGTTAGCTCTGATACCATGTTATATTTTTATCATTTAATCAACATGATATAGGATCTTATCTGAGAGAATAACATGCACATCAATAATCACAAGAGACAAAAGACACAAAGAGTTTTCCTCGAGGAAACCATAAAGGATAAAACCCCGCAACTTCCTCAATTAGAATGAGCACCTATGGAAAAATTAAAACCCAAAAACACAAAGATGATCTCCGACAACTGCTCTCTCTCTCACTTGTGCGAGCTCCTCTTCTCTCACGCATGCACTATAGTTGAGTAAGTGTGTGTTACACATAGAGAGGCTCACTCTCTATTTATGCTAGTTTCCAACTTGACCATTACTTACTAGGGCCGACTTCACTAGGAGAGTCTGATAACCCTATTGCCCCTCAACTGTGGGGACTTTTCCCCCTGATCAACAAAGGAGGGTTAACCTCTATGAATTTACATGACTTGATTACATTAATGATTCTCTTGATTGGAACATCGGGGTAAAATTAAATACAATACATAAGATATACAAGTGAATACATTCCGAAGTTACAAATACATCAACAGACACTTGTCCCTCCAATTTAGACAGAAAAATGAAACAACACAACAATAGTTGTTAAAACACCCATGCATAAGAACCTTAAAATTATATTTTACATAATGCATGAGGGATATATCTACATGTAAATATAAAAATAGGAACTCACACAAATAATTTGAAGGGTATTTTTGCATCATTTTCAGGAGAAATCCAAGGAAATCAGAAGGAATATGAAGCAAATTAGGAAAATCAAGAGGTGATGGAGGTCATATACAACAAATTGAATTTCAGTTGTTTGGTAATAAAGGAAAGGCATTTCTCATTAACAAAGGTAGACATTTTTTAGATTAAAATGGTTATTTTCTCAAGATTGTTGATCAAGGAAGAAATTATCTAAAGACTGCAAAAACATGCATGATTCATATATCTGAAGGATTTTAGATTCACCCTCTCAGTGGTATCAGATTGTAAACCTCTTTGTTAAGTATCCCTCTATTATTTCCATATGTTTTCATATCTATTTTGTCTAATGTTTGAATTTTAAAATAAGATTTTGATATTGCATTTTGGTGAAATATCCACTGCATTTAGGATCCTATATGGTGACTTGTTAAGTTTGTATATTTCATGTGATACGATGTTAGTGTTTCGATGACATGTTTGTTATTGCAAATAACTAGATAAATCATCTTAGGAAAATAATGTTTTAAACTAGTTAATTCTCATTGGATAAATATGCATTTTCTTTAGCAGGATATTTGGATTTATCCATGCATCAAATACTCTAAACCAGGATTTATTATAAAATTCTTTATTATTCTTCTTACCTATAATATTTAAACTCAAGCCTCTAATATGTTAATTGTGGTGCCTAGGAGACAAAGATCCACTCATTCTTTGTGCTTTAATATTTTGAGTGCTTATCCCATTATAATTTAAGAGAAATACTAGTCCTACCATTTGAGCAAAAAGTTATATCTTGAGAGATTTTTTCTATTGAGTTTCTAGATTGTTCCAAGTAGGATTAGGGTTAATTTCATAGTTATGGATTCCTTGGCATAGTTTCCTAGACAAGAACATCTCAAAGAACAACATCAAATTGGCATCATTGTCGGGGATCGAAGGATCAAAATTTTCTTTCCCTAAGATATAATGACAATCTGATTATGGATGGTGAACAAGTAATCAAAACAACTACATGAAGTACAATTTCACTTGGTGGCTCCACTCTTTTGAAGACTTCAGTGAGGAGAAATCCTTATTGTTGAAAAATAAAATATCAATATGGCATGAAATAGGATACATACTAGGGCTCATCCATATCCTATGACAAATCCTATCTTTCCCAATCTAGAAAGGTTGGTCACTTAAAGAAATATACATTACAAATAGTCTTAATCCTCTTCCCGAAGAAAATATTGTTTCCAATTTAAAATACAAAGAAGACATTCTTCTGTTGGGAACTGCTATTAAGAGTCATGTTGAATCTATTATGGGTAAAGGTAAATAATTTAATTGATCTACAAGGTTCAAGTCTATCCTTTTCTTAGGGTGAGCCAAGATAAACCTAGATTGATTATGTCTCCTTGAAAATCTATTATTGCAAAATCCAAGAACCTCATCTTAAAGAATTTAGTGGCTAATCCACCACCACCTCCCTTGAGGGTTAATCATTGGGTGGAATTTATAAATGGACCTTTACTACTCCATGTCTATTTGAATGGTATACCTTCCATGTTACCTTAAAATCCTACCTAAGTTTGATGGGGAAAAGGAGATATCATTTAATGACCATACAATCCTATTTCAAGATTTTACTGATAATATATTTATTGAACATGATGATGTCTATATGAGACTTTTTGTGCAAAGTTCAGAAGGAGGTGTCAAAAAATGGTTCAAGGGTTTTCCAATAAAATCATCTGATTCATTTGTGACTTTTAAATAATCCATACATGAGTTAAAAGAGGGATCATGTATATTATTTAACATAATTTGGTGCAATAAAGAAAAGGAGCAGTCAGTTTATTCTCGATTTTACCAAAATATTAAATAATATATATGATATAATACTTGTTGACATGAAACCTTCTTATTTTCTAGCTAAAGTTACATATGTTGGTGCTTTTGATCACAATTTTGTTCTAATACTAAGACAAAGAAGGTCTCAAACCATACTTAACATGCAAGGTGACACAGTTGATACTGAAGGGAACGTGGCTCTTTTTGGAAAGATAAGGCCCAAGTATGATTCTAGAGCCTAAGGACAGTAAGAAACAGAAGGAAGACGGAGGTCCTTTGACTTCACATTGAAAATCTCAAGAATCTAAGATTGAGGATATGGGTAAATTAATCATAAATAATTCAAATAAACTCCCCATTTTAGAAATTGGTAGTTGTAGTAATGCTCCTAGACCTCCTCAAATTCTAGGTTCAAGGAATACAAATACTAATACCTTCAAGATAAATTTTAATCCATTTCTATAGATTTTTCCCATAAAAAGAAGGAAATATGAACAATGGGTTCAAACTCCGTTAAGAAACAATAATATCATGGTTGAATATGATTGTTCAAAGGAAGACCATCCTGAATAGTATAATGAGAAGAATAAAAAAAGGATATGCATTGGGTGAATGAAGAAGTTGAATCTACACATGTGACTCAAGAAGAATATGGAAACTCTCCTTGCTTTAATCATTAATTTGAAGCGGAAGATAAAAATGAAAAGCAGAATTGTTGGCTTTGCAATGCATGTTATTTGTTGATAAATTGTAGGAAGAATTGCACAAGAAATATGATCTTCAACCTAGGGTTATTCTAGTAAAGAAAAAGGATTTAACAATGGAACCAAAGGAGCTACCTCAACAAAAGAAGAAGATAAAGGAAGTTTATGATCAAACCAATAAAGTTGGAGAGGAAAAGTTACCTAATAAATATGTAAATCAGAAAGATGCTAAAAATCCAATTGTTTCTTTTAGTTTGGATCATGAACTTAGTAAGGTAAAAGTTCCTATCCCTTTAACTAGATAGGCTAATATTTTTGCATATCATAAGGAAATTTCTGAAGTAGTAGCTCATGAAACTCCTTTACTACACGAAGACATTCTTAGTTTTTTTGATGAAACTCTTTTGGTAGTGTTTGGCCCTCATATTTAAGAGAGGTATGAGAAAGTGGATCCTTTTTATATCATGTTTACTGTTAAAGGTCATTTGCTGCACATTGTATACTAGTTTCAGGTGCTTGTCATAATTTGGCGTCTAAATTTATAATAGAGAAGTTAGGTCTGGAAATTATGTGGCCTTACCAAGACTTGTTTTATTTTGATTCTAGAAAGGTCAAATATATTGGAATGATAAAATATTTTATGGCAACTTTGGTCCATATCATGTAAATAGCATTTTTATGGATGCAGTGTTTGTATATGTACCAAAAAAATATGGGATGTTAATGTCTAGGTCATGTTGAGCTGAATTGGGAGGAACATTGCAGTTAGATATGAATTATGCTATCGTTCCCTATTTTTGTAGGAGAAACCATAAGATTATACAAAGAGAAAAAATCTGCATATACTCTTAGTACTCTAGAAAATCCAAGAATTTCGTTATGTATACAGAAGATGAAGGAATATGATGTTGTATCTTATATGTACATGATGATGAGGATCATGTGCCACCTCTTGAAAAGTCATCGTTGAAAGAGATTATTTTAAAATGGAGTAGAGGGAGTATGGAAAATTTATATTATTATGGTTCTCAATTAAGAGAGGGAGTTGGGGTTGGAGTTTTTAAATTTCTCATATGGGGAATAGTATTTCTCTATCATACAAATTGGAAATTGAGACTACAAATAATAAAACAAAGTATGAAGATATGATTTTGTGGCTTGAAGCAATCAGATTAATGAAAAATCATAAGATCTCAATATTTGGAGAGGAAGAATTAATTATCAATCAAATAAAAGCAAAATATATAGCAAAGCTGTTAGAATTAATATGCCATTGATCTTCAAGCAATGAGTGCTATTAGATTCTTAATTATTTACAGTGAAAAGGGATGAATAATACCCACTAAACAAAAAAAATATCACTGGAAAAAAACAAGAATTGCTCAGTATAATTACAGTATAAACTTCATTAATCCCAACAGTATACAACAATGTTACATAAAGGAGAATTTGAATCATGAGAGATGAATTCGAAGCTACCAACTCAAGACTGACTGCATGGATACCTAGAAGTGTCTAAATCACTATCAGAGTTCAACATGATAACTCCAGATGTTTAATCCAGTCTCTCAATTAGTTACAATCAATCAAACTAGTCTAACTGCAGTGGTAGGTGAGAAGTAAGAGAGAACTGGTGCCTTCCCACATGCAACCATGCATAACTGGTGCTAACTGAACTAGACGATATCTAACTGAAGCATAACTAAGCTTGACTAGTTACCAACTTCCAAAAACTGAAGGAGGTTGGTGCCAGCACTCCCAGTGTCTCCTAAAAAGTAGGTATTGGTATAGGAGGTGCCTAAACTGATGCATGAAGGTGCAATCATTTCTAGTTAGCCTCTATCGGTGTTCCCCACACTCTAGTGATTAGTACATGTGGCCCCATTAGGTCAAGTGGACCCTATGGTACTAGTGGACCCAATAATAACTAAATGACTCCTAATTTAGGAAAATATAATATAATATACATTTTGGACAAGGGAGGATTATAAATCCTAACACCCCCCCTGAATCCTAACTTGGACAACTATGGGCCATGGGAACAAGGCCCAAAGTAACCCTTATATAATCTAAAAGATAAGAAATGTTTCTTAATAAATTGAGGAAATAGGGGAAACCCTCATGGGAACCCCCCCCTCATGATAAGGAGTGAATTAGGAAAAACAAGTTTAAGAACTTGCAAAATATTTTGTTGCAATTTGTAGCACTATGCAACAACAAAGCAGTATTATGGTTCTTCTATGCAGCAACATCCTGAATCTGTGCATGTGAACCTATGAATCCAAAATTAATGATTATTTTTAGAGGAATATTCCTCTTTGGAAGAATACTAATATGCTCAACTGAATCAGAAATATAGACAACTGTTAGATGAAAACTGGACCCATGTAGAGCAACTGAAATTAACTGATGAGAGAGCAAAGGTGCTTGAGGATTCGAACCATGTGAGGAACACCCAATAAAATGATATATTGCAGCCTTGAACATCATAACATGTGAGGTAAAATCATCCCCAAATGTTAGGAGCAAGTGTCCAGGTGAATGTAGAATGTCTCCAGCTTTACTAGTTCTGTGAGGAAATGAGCATGTGATCAAATAGATAGGTAGAGAATCCCTAGGACTATGGAGAGAGAATGCTTGAGATACATAATATGATATATCTTCATAAATAACCAATGACTCATAAAATAAAATATCAGCAAAATCATAAGAGGAAACTAACACCAAATCCCCAACAACATGTTTGAAGGAGACTTGCGGTACTTCATTTGTCACACCAAAATTGATGAGACCAACTACAAGCATGACAAAAGGTTCTTGGAACTTAAAACTTGAACTAAATAATATCAGATCAGATCCAAATAATATCATATCATATCCAAATAAGTTCATATAATATCCGAGAGTGTGGAATGATATCAAATCCCTGACAACAATTTTGAAGGAGACTTGCAGTACTTTATTTTTCACACCAAAATTGATGAGAGAAGCTACAAGAATTACTGGAAGCTCTTGAAAAGAAAAACCTGAACCAAATAATATCATATCAGATCCAAATAAGTTCATATCATATCCAAGAGTGTGCTCCACCAAGATGGTAGATGAACAATTTTCCCCTTCTTCAAAATTCTGAGTATTGGTGCATGCAATCATGTAGGAATTTGTTGGAAGCTCTAGATCAATGAGAGTGAATGGAACACTCCTAGAATATGAAATTATTTCCAAAATATCCAAAGTATTACTTTTCTGCACACTAGCAACATCATTATAGATAGAGAAATCAAATTCCTCTTCATTTTCTGAAACAATCATCGATAAAATATGCACAGAATTTAAAATAGAAGAATCACTGGAGAATTTTTGCATAGAATGGAAGGAGATTTTTTCTTAAAAAACAGAGATTCAAATGTATTTTTCTAGATAATCCATATGAGAAGATGAGATATCATATATCTCATAAACTTCCGGAGCAGCAGGAGAAGGAGTCACTCCAAGGAGACTTTCTTATTTCAAATTGACTGTGCGGAAAATTCTTCTTCTTCTTCATCTTCAACAATTTTCTTTGTTGTAGGAGAGGGAAAATAGATTCCATTATGTTGGAATATATTAGATCCACTCATAACTTAGGATAAAATAATTAATCATTATTTGATTAATTATTCACCCACTAGCTTAATTAGTTGGCATCCACTTGCACCTTCAAGTCAACACATGCCATCTATATCGTAGGAATGATTTATTTCTAATTTTGGGTTGATCTTGACCACCTTTTGACCATCCATAATTAGTATACAACAGTTTACAACATATTCTACTTTATTCTGCCTTTTCTACTTTTCTATGGATAAGATAAAAGCTAGTCAACTAGGAAACTGATAGCTTTTGTTTCCAACCCATCCTCCATTAGTTTTTCTCCATTTTATAGGATTAGCATGTTTTTTACATCTCCCTTGACAACTCACTCATGCTTTTTCCAATTCATGAGGCCCTTGATAGATTTGGGAAGTGCTTTAGCCACCTATGGGGATTTGCTATATTTTGGTAAGTCAACTTTTTTGAGCTTTATGAGTTGTCTCCATACAACTCGATTTTCCTATGAGGGATGTACTATTTATGTACACTATTATTCATCATTATTCAATGGAAGGATACAGACTAATATTCATCTCTTCATTCATGTGATTCAGTCTCTTTTCTTCTCTCTATTTTTCCTGTGTATGCTTTTGAGAATTCTTAGTAGCAAGATCTATTTCTGGTGCTTCTTCTTAGCATCATTGCTCATAGAATTGATATATTATTTCTACATGGTATCAGAGCTACAGGGAGCAAAAAATTTCCATATTCTACATGGAATCAAAGCAACAAGGTTGATCAAGTTCTATAGAGTTGAGGAGCGCATCCAGTCTCCTATCCCTCTTTGAAGAAGAGCTTGTCTAGCTTACAAGATTTTCTCCTAGTTTGTTTTGCAGGTTGCAAAGAGTATCTCCTAGAGCATATCAACAACTTCAATATGGATTCAAAAGTTCCTCTACTATCTCCTTTAAACTATGCCAATTGGAAGCCAAAGATGAGTGCATACTTGAAGAGGCAATGTCTCTTTGATGTCTCCATTGGTGCATTGAGTGAACTTGAGTCTTATGAAGAGAAGATTGATTGGCTTAATGATTGTGATAGAGCTTATGGAATTATGTGTTTGGGAATGTCTCCAAATATATATCATCTCATAGATTTTGCTGAGTATCCATTTGAGCTTTGGAAGAATTTGGACAAAGGTTTTGGTTTGCAGGAAATAGAAGATGAAGCATGGAGCAAACCTAGCATCTCCTCTTGTTATTTCTCTAAAGATTTCTTGGCCTCTACATTCTCTGATGAAGTAGATCATGATGAATAATTTTCTCATATAGTTCATGTTGCTGCTACCCTCTTTGATTTGAATGCTTCCTCCTTCAATCAAGAAGCAAATATTGAAGAGACATCTTTTTCTGTGTCTCTTGAAGGTGATTTTTCTTCTTGTGATACTATTGATGAAAAATAAGTAACATATGGATCTTCTACTAATATTGATTATGATCCTATAACCCATTCATTGTTCTCTAAATCTCCTATCTTAGATTCTGAGATTTTTGTGCCAGATTCTACACATCTTGTGCATACCTCTCTCATTGATGGTGCGCAACCCAGTGACTTCCAAGATGTTTGCTTAGCCACATCATTCCTTATGTGTATCATACAACTTACCTTAGTTGATCTCATGTGCTTCAGCTGTCACGTCTCCATCCCTCAGACCGGCGAAGAGGACGCGACCGACACATCAACACAGCCGGGAAAACAGCCCATGAACATAAACTTCAAATGAAATCAATGCTGGAATTAAACATACACAGATGCATTTATCTTCAATCATACAATGGAAGCACACATACTCATAAACCAGCACTCAACAAGATCATTATAGTTCATTTAACATCAATATAAATTGCAGAGATGAAGTATAGACAGCAGACTTATCTTTTGATGAAGAATTCACCCGCAACCAGCTACGTCGCTGCAACGTTCCACCCAACCATAGGCCAGCTTGCTCATCAATCTCTCAGCAACGCTGCCACCCCCGAGCTGGGCATGATTCCTCCGGAATAAGGGTCAATTGCAGGCTTATACATAGCCAAGGGGCACAAACAGCAAACCAACACAGCTGGGTTTCACAGGATTTCAACAGACAAGCCAAGCCAGCACAGCCCGAAGGTTAACCATTGCACTCAGGCAACCAATTAGCTATCACAGCTCAAACAGGGAAAAACGAATTACACATCCCCAACAGCAGAACAGCAAACAAAATGCAATAGGGACGAATTTACAGTTTTCCCAACCAACGTGTGAACAGAACCCACGAATTAGCCTGTGAGTGAAGGATACGACCACCCTATTCACAATTCACCCAAGGAAATACTGCGTGGATAAATCCAGCAAAATACCATGCGTCAAGATGGAAAATGGGAGGGGATCCCTCTGCGTGAGGATGCACAGCAGTAGAGGCCCTGCGTGAGGAGAAAACAACTCCGATTTTGCCCGTGGATCAACAAAACAACAGCAAGGACGCGAATTATAGTGCGTGGGTGCTTCAGCAACTCGTGGAGCCCCAGAAAATGTCTGCGTGAGACTAAAATCACCCAGGTCCTGTGCGTGAGGAGCCAACAGACCCAAAATCGCGTGGTGAGAGTGTAAAACTGACCAGGGAAGAGTGCGTGAGGGAGAAGAATGGGCAGACGTGGGTGGAGTGGGCAATTGGGTAAGGCTGACAGCCTCCCACAACCACCACCACTTCAGCAATAAATTCCCTCAGCCATAACTCCTCAACCACCAGCTGAGCATTAAGGAGGTTGACAAGGTTGGGTGAGACAAAAAGTGACAAACAACAAAGGTGGTGAAACATGGGTTTTTCCCCTTAACCAAGGTTTGACATCCCCCACCCCTTATCCTTTGGAACCATGCCCTTTTCATTCAACGTTGCACTGCCGTAGCTGGTTGTGGTTTATTTTAATTGATGTGCGTGTTTACATGATGCCATATTATAATGTGCCTTACAGCACAGCATACCATCGGCAATTGTCCCTATTGCCGAAACATAGACAACAAAATCGATGGTGGGGCTTTTGCCTTGAGATCCTCACCACGATTAATTACAATATATACATCATGCAAACGGGGTCAAAACCGGGGACATTACATTCCCCTCCCCCTTGGAATAACACCGTCCTCGGTGTTCCATTACATATATACAATACATATACAGTTGTACATCAAAATTTCAAAATTGCAGATCTTTCCCACGTTCAATCATTTACTTTGAACGTTCAAGACCAAGCCCTTTGGCTTCCATGGACTTTTCCTGCTGGTTCTCAGCTTCTTGCTGATCCCGAAGTGTAGGAACTTTGCGGCTATCGCCTTCATCCTGTTCCCTCATTGGGCAGTCCCAGCATAAATGATGTCCTCCGCATCTCCAGCATTTCACTGGCTGCTTCATCTTGACCTGCTCAATTTCCTTTGAGTCTTCATGCCTGGACCGTTTCCTATCGGGTCGCTTGGACAATTGTCCCATTGCTGATCCACCTTCCTTTCCTTTGCCGATTGCTCCCAAAAGGCTTTTCACCTCCCTTTGCAAACCAATAGAGTCTTGCAAAATATGGTGGTTCATTTCACTCTGCCTTTTCTGTATCTTGAGCACCTCCCCAAGATTTTCTTGGGTCTTGGAAATCACTTGAAGGAGACTTCCAGCCAAGTCCAACAACTTTTGATCTGCTGCCATAATCAACGTGCATCACCTGGTGTCACTTTTCTCACCTGTGAAATGCACCATTGAAGTCTATCAGACCAAGCATAGCATAGGCATCAAAATCAGTTAGTTAATTACCCAATTGGCATGACAGTCCAAGTTCCATTAAGGAAACTTTCATATTTTTCATGCCTTCCCCAACAGGCACATGAGCTCATTCATGTCCATTCTTGGGCAGGGAATTAACTATTCCAGCATTCACAAATTTGCTTAAGCAAATACACACATTTCATTTTTAATCATACATGCATTCACAAGGCATAAACATATATCTATATATATATAATCAAAAGGCAAGAGAGAGCAGTAAGAGTTTTTTTTTTTTTTTCTCCTCTTTGTTCTGTTCCATCCTGGAACCCACACCATCACTGTGGCCTTTCATGCTCTCAGCCTCTTTCACTTCACCGTGAATGCTGGACCAATTCTTCTTGGTCATGACACTTAGTGTCTTTGGTCTATTCCAGACCTCTAAACCATGGAGTCTCTCGACATGGTTTGTCTCAATTGCTAGGACTCCCTCGTCTTACTAGCACCTTTTTCATTACCGCTCAACCCGAGCTTTCCAGGACAGTCACATGTCCCCATGCATCTCTAGGATGCTCTCATAGTCCTCGCTTCCAGCGACACCTATATTCAAACATTGAATAGATTCACATGTTTAGTTTACTCTCATCAGTTTTATCTCTAAAGCAAGAGTTTAAAACATCATAACCAAATCATATACACGTGCATATTCATAAGCAAAATAATTCAATACTTATCTGTATTGTGCGTTTCCTCGTTCGTCCACAGGATCCTGCTTTGCTTTGCAAGTCTTGGGATCACCTATGGACTCAAATGTTAGGTCAGCACACAGGCTTCTCCTCAACATCGAATAATTAATGTCCAGCCAGTACATAACCATGTCAACTGGGCTTGGAACTTTATCATGACCATTTCCAGGTCTAGGATCTACTATGGATCCTTAGGCATCTCACAGCCCATCATACACTTATGTCAACAATGACACATACACTTATATCAACATGCACTTATACCAACATACACTTATATCAACAATACACTTATATCAACATGCACTTATATCAACCATTTACCTTCACCTTTAGCCTGTCAACACAAGCAACACAAGCAATACAAGCAAACTCATCAGCATCATTGCTCTAAAACTATAATCACATTTCATATCATTCACTATCAAATATTGAGACACCAGGAGTGCGTCCACTCCCTATAGTGTAATCAATATTAAAAATCCTTTCATGACTCGACATCGGAAAAGTGTGCACTCTCTTCCGGTGTGTGCCATGCAGGCCCTATCCATACTCAAGCAATTGGTCATCATGGAAATAAATCAAAACATCTTCTGCATATGGAAATTTAATAATTAAACATTCATATTCATAGCAAGGGTTACAGAACACTTATCCATTTTCCGTCGCAGTATGCCTTTAGATCTGTTAGGCACCGTCAAGGAACTGGGAAAAGCTGAATGCTAAGCTGGTGAGCTCGCTGCAGAGCTAGGAACACCTACACCAGAACTAGCCTGACTTCTATAACACCCACACACACACCCAGCACAAGGAATCAGTCCCTTCTCTGCTACACAGTCCCTTAGGCCCTGCATTCCCTTCTAGTGCTATCCCGGGGTTGTGGAGAAGAAAGTCAGCCCTCTAGCTCTGTCTGTGTGGTTTCCAATCACCAAGTTTAAGCAAACCAAGCCCCCATCCCTGCTTCCTGTTTACGTTTCATATCCACCCATGTCTCACTGACATAATCCAAACCATCTCACTCATGTTATCACCAAGCATGCAGTGCAGATGAGACATTTTCAAAATGTCTAATGGAGTTTCACCCGAAACCCATTTCCAAGGGAAAACCTTCCCATGAAGTTTGGCTCTTGCGGGTCATCACACATGATCTTCCTGCAGTGTGTACTCCTGATACATTCATCAAATAGCCAAACAATCAATCACCAGCTGATACCACAATCCAATTGATCGTTTCATAACCAAGCAATGACATTAGCAATCAAATTCAATAAGAAATTGCGATTCTATCTACTACATAAATTGACTTGCTCAATTGTGGGTTTCTTGTAAGCAGCATTACTATGCCCATTATAATTTTATGCTTACTATCATAACATGAATACCCACTTACCATGTGTCCCTCCTGACACAATCTCACACAAGCCAACAATGATTAGTAGCCGTTAGTACCTTTTAAATCCGAAAACCACCATTCGAATTTAACAACCCGTACCAACTAATTTTCACAACCATGAGACTTCTTCTCATAAATGGTAGATTTTGGCATTGGTCAGGGTCTTACCTCTCACTACCATGCTCAAATAATCTACCTGAAACATGAGTTTCAAACATCCAAACACAAGCTTATGCGAGCCAACAATGATTAGTGGTTGTCAGCAATTTCTCAAATTCGAAATTCACAATTCGAATCCTAACAACCTATTATGCATATCATATGGTAGATTCAGGCATTGGTCAGGATCTTACCTCTCAATGCCATGCTTAACATAATCTACCTGAAACATAAGCTTCAAACATCCAAACACAAGCTCATACAAGCCAGTAGTGACTAGCAGTTGTCAGCAATATTTGAAATTCACAATTCAAATTTAACAAGCTCTCATAAATGGTAGATTCCAGCATTGGTCAGGATCTTACCTCTCAATGCCATTCTCAAAATAATATACCTGAAACATGAGCTTCCATCAACCAAACACTTGGTAAGTATGGATGCATATACTATCTTATTGCTACAACCGTCACTGAAGCATTTTCAGAATTTACAAAATTCAAATACTTCTAGCTATTAGTCACATCAATATTATCAAAGCTCATTTACTTTGTGCAATCATTATCATACTAACATTGCAAGGTATAGTCATATCATTCATGCAATTAGATAGAGTGTTTAGATACTCCTTACTTCACAAGCGTATCATTCATACCACCTTGCTCTTCAATAGAGCATTTCTGGCGGCTAATTGCTTATGACTATCCTGCATTCATAACAACCTTCAAAACAGTTTCAGAATTATCATTAATTCATCATTTCAGCTATTAGTCGTCCATAATATCATATGCATTCATCTTAATGCATTCATGCCATACATCACAACATTTGCACCTTTACTTATGCAATCAATCACTCACACCCTTCATATGCATACATCCATTGCATAACTACAAGATTCATAAAACCTTTCTAATGCATATCCGTTCATGCTATCTTGCATTGATTCAGGAATACTATGCATTCAACCATACCATGGCCTAACCATGACTACCTCATACAGGATGCATTACTATAATCAATATCATTAACATGTATAGGCATGCCACCTTTCTACATTCCAACATTCACATGGTATGAGGTCTCTTACCTGGACCAATCCATGGAATCTGTCATAAGCAAACTCTTACTTGCATGGGTCGTACTTACACCCTTTCCATGACCATTTTGGTTGGTCCTTTGCAGGAGATTGCAGCATTCGCTCACCAATTATTGTCATGGACTTGTTGCCTTATCCCTTTCTTCATAGGGTTGCTGGTCACATCT
>LPNX011155816.1:224032-300705 GCA_001517045.1 Pseudotsuga menziesii
CACACGTCATTCCGACCTCGGATGTGAAAACCACACCACTTCCAAGAATGAAGACTTTCACTAATCTCGGCACTTTCATTACACTACTGCAAGGTAGAATTTTCACATTCTTCTAATGATCTTAGAGCCATTTTGGCAGCTGCATTTTTGGCATCCTTCTTGTCCCTTGTGAAAATCCCTCTGATTCAAACTCTTGCCCAAAACACATGATTTTCCTTCTCACAAGAACGACTGTCTCAAGGGACGACGGGGGTCAAGGGGGCTTGCCCCCTTGTGGCTTCCGCCACTGCAGGGCGGGTCGAGGGCAGCGCCCTCGTTTTTTTTTTTTTTTGTAAATTGTTGATTTTTGCGCAATCTGGCGCATTAGCCCGCTGCCATTTCTCCCTTTTTTTAGCCCTGAAATTCCCTCTGAAAATAGTTGAAATCGGCTCCTGGAACCAACCTCGCAGCCGCTGAATCGGCTCCCAAATCAATCTCCCAGCCGCAACGTCGGCTCCCAAATTAATCTCCCAGCTGCAACGTCGGCTCCTTTCTCATTCTTTCCTCCGCCGAATCGGCTCCCCGGAAACTCTCAGCCTTCCGCAACGGCGGCTCTCCGGGTGTTCCAACCCTTCCGCAACTGCGGCTCCCTGGAAGCTCCAACCTTCCGCAACTGCGGCTCCTTGGAAGCTTCAATCCTTTCGACGTCCACTCTTTTCCACATCGGGCATCGACTGACTCTTAGATTGGAAGTCGGATGTCTTTTGCTTCCGCAACAGTGGCTCACCCGGACCCTTCCTTCTTCTGTAGAATCGGCGACCGAAACCTTTCCGCAGCCGCAACGGCGGATGGAAAACTCCACCAACTCGTCTGCAACAGCGAACGCCCGCTTCGCCGGCTCGTCCGCTTTGACACTTGCAACGTCGGATGTCGGCGGAATCTCGTAACATCGGACGTCGGACCATTCTCCCTTCCGATCACTCCAACACTTAGACGAATTTTCTTGAAAGGTTCCCTTCGTCGGCAATCAGATGACTCTCACATCGGATGCAGGATTGCTTCGCCGTCCGCAATGGTGGACAAGAGACTTTACCAATACTTCCACAACGGCGGAAGTTCACTTCCTTCAAGGGCTCGACCATTCCATACTTAGCCGAATTCTTTCTACGGAGTCGGCGATCGGACGGATCTCGAGTCGGATGCGAGATTGCTCTGCCATCCGCAACGGCGGCACTTCCGGAATTCGTCCGCAACTTCGGAGGTTAACTCCGTGGACCCTTCCGCAACAGTCGGACGGGAAACTTCACCCACTCGTCCGCAACGGCGGACGTTAACTTTTCCAGTCCCTCCGCAACGGCGGAATTGCACTCCCTCCAGTGCTTCGACTGCTCAACACTTAGGCGATTTTTCTAAATTCGTTTTCCCACTGCTGTTCTGCTGGACATAGAGGGTAATTCTGCCCTCTATCATCGGCTCTTTCTTGGCCCATAGAGGCCCATTGTTGCAACTCAGAGCTATGATACCACTCTGTCACGTCCCCATCCCTCAGACCGGTGAAGAGGACGCGACCGACACATCAACACAGCCGGGCAAACATCCCATGAACATAAACTTCAAATGAAATCAATGCTGGAATTAAACATACACAGATGCATTTATCTTCAATCATACAGCAGAAGCACACATACTCATAAACCAGCACTCAACAAGATCATTATAGTTCATTTAACATTAATATAAATTGCAGAGATGAAGTATAGACAGCAGACTTATCTTTTGATGAAGAATTCACCCGCAACCAGCTACGTCGCTGCAACGTTCCACCCAACCATAGGCCAGCTTGCTCATCAATCTCTCAGCAATGCTGCCACCCCAGAGCTGGGCATGATTCCTCTGGAATAAGGGTCAATTGCAGGCTTATACATAGCCAAGGGGCACAAACAGCAAACCAACACAGCTGGGTTTCACAGGCTTTCAACAGATAAGCCAAGCCAGCACATCCTGAAGGCTAACCATTGCACTCAGGCAACCAATTAGCTATCACAGCTCAAACAGGGAAAAATGAATTACACATCCTTAACAGTAGAACAACAAACAAAATGCAATAGGGACGAATTTACGATTTTACCAACCAATGTGTGAACAGAACCCATGAATTAGCCTGTGAGTGAAGGATACAGCCACCCTATTCACAATTCGCCCAAGGAAATACTGCGTGGATAAATCTAGCAAAATACCATGCGTGAAGATGGAAAATGGGAGGGGATCCCTCTGCGTGAGGATGCATAGCAGTAGAGGCCCTGCGTGAGGAGAAAACAACTCCGATTTTTCCTGTGGATCAACAAAACAACAGCAAGGACGCGAATTACAGTGTGTGGGTGCTTCAGCAACTCGTGGAGCCCCAGAAAATGTCTGCGTGAGACTAAAATCGCCCAGGGCTTGTGCGTGAGGAGCCAACAGACCCAAAATCGTGTGGTGAGAGTGTAAAACTGACCAGGGAAGAGTGTGTGAGGGAGAAGAATGGGCAGACGTGGGTGGAGTGGGCAATTGGGTAAGGCTGACAGTCTCCCACAACCACCACCACTTCAGCAATAAATGCCCTCAGCCATAACTCCTCAACCACCAGCTGAGCATTAAGGAGGTTGACAAGGTTGGGTGAGACAAAAAGTGACAAACAACAAAGGTGGTGAAACATGGGTTTTTCCCCTTAACCAAGGTTTGACATCCCCCACCCCTTATCCTTTGGAACCATGCCCTTTTCATTCAACGTTGCCCTGACGTAGCTGGTTGTGGTTTATTTTAATTGATGTGCGTGTTTACATGTTGCCATATTATAATGTGCCTTATAGCACAGCATACCATCGGCAATTGTCCCTATTGCCGAAACATAGACAACAAAATCGATGGTGGGGCTTTTGCCTTGAGCTCCTCACCACTATTAATTACAATATATACATCATGCAAACGGGGTCGAAACCGGGGACATTACATCAGCATCTCCTCCTTTGTTCTTGGAATCAATACTCAGGGCCTTCTTGAAGATTTTGAACATTTCCTTATTTCCTCCTTTCATACAGAGGATTCATTACCAGTGTATTCCCATGAGTATATTGATATGCTTATATGTGATCCTTTGGATTATGATTTATAAGAATATTTATAGGTTTATACAGATATCATACCACCATCCATACCACCTACCATACCTCTGAATAATCCTAAGAGTATACAAATCCCAAGTTCACTAGTTGATTCCTCATTGGTCTCTTATGCAGAGATATTTATCTTACATGGTTTGAAGTCTTTCCTATCTTTTAGTGGTGGGTTATCCATGTCCTTATTCATATTTGGACTGATATTAAACATGTTTGGATCTATTCTAAACACTTATGGTTCAAATCTTATGCCCATCCATCATTTAGATTTTTACACCTATTAGTTTTCCCCATTTGCTCATAATTTTCCTATTCTAGCCCTATATCCTCATGGAGCCACTAAATCCTTTGTCCTTGCTGTTCCATATGCTAATATTTCTAATATATCAGAGTTTTATCAGCCTCATATCAGATCTATACAAGTGATACATCATATTGGAAGATTAACATGTGATTCACATCACAATTTTGAACTATTCAGGGAATTGGGTGTGAAATAGACTGTCTTAATTTTTGTACTCTTTGGAAAGGAGTATGCACAGATCTCTTTTCCATTTCAAATTATGTTTTCAGATCAAAGTTTGACAACAGAAAGAAGCATTCAGATATTGCTCCTACTTCATCAGTTGATGAGATACAAGGAGTCTCTCCTCTTCCTTCTTGCAGGTTCTATATTCTAGAGCATGATTATGGATTTCACAATTTCTTCAGCAAGTCCTTCATCCAGAAGTAATTCATTCAGATCATTAAAGTGAATATGAATATATGTTGAAGACATATTTCAAATTCTGTGCCTTGTCCTTTCTTGAGGGAGGGTTTTCCCCATGTGGTTTTTCCTCTTTCCTCACTTTTGTGGACATAATAATTGTTAAAGGGTAACGATAGCCTTGTTGCTGGGCCCTATATGCATCTATACTTTTTTTTCATACCATCATAAATTCAGACTTGTAGGGGGGTGTTGGAATATATTAAACCCACTCATAACTTAGGATAAAATAATTAATCATTATTTGATTAATTATTCACCCACTAGCTTAATTAGTTGGCATCCACTTGCACCTTAAATTCAGTACATGCCATCTATATCCTAGGAATGATTTATTTCTAATTCTGGGTTGATCTTGACCACCTTTTGACCATGAAGAATTAGTATACAACAATTTACAACAGATTCTTCTTTATTCTGTTTTTTCTGCTTTTATATGGATAAGATAAAAGCTAGTCAACTAGGAAACTGGCAGATTTTGTTTCCAACCCATCCTCCATTAGTTTTTCTCCATTTTCTAAGATTAGCATGTTTTTTCCATCTCCCTTGACAACTCACTCATGCTTTTTCCAATTTGTGATGTCCTTGATAGATTTGGGTAGTGCTTTAGCCATTTATGGGGGTTTGCTATATTTTGGTAAGTCAGCCTTTTTGAGCTTTATGAGTTGTCTCCATACAACTCGATTTTCCTATGAGGGATGTACTATTTATGTACACTATTATTCATCATTATTCAATGGAATGATACACACCAATATTCATCTCTTCATTCATGTGATTCAGTCTCTTTTCTTCTCTCTATTTTTCCCGTGTATGCTTGTGAGAATTCTTAGTAGCAAGTTCTATTTCCTGTGCTTCTTCTTAGAATCATTGCTCATAGCATTGATCTATTAATTCTACACATTATTGAACTCTACATGTTAGATTTTATCTGAACCTTTCTCAACAAACAGGATTTTAGATTCATCTCCCATATGACTGCTAGGTCCTCCTGATAGAGTGAAAGTGATGAAGGATTCCCTGGAGGAAACCATGTGGTTGGATGCTCCAGAATCTATCAAGTAAGACTTCGATGGAGTGAGGTATGCATTCAAGGCATGGAATATCTCATGTTCTTTAGTATGATCTCCATCATCAGACATCTCAGCACCTTATGGAAGGAAAATATTGTTGTGTACAAGTAAAATTTTCAACTGGTCGAGGGTCTTCTTCATGCATTGGCTTTCTATATGAAAGCCTGTCCTACAGTATGGACATCTAGTCTTTTCTTTTTTGGAACCCGAGGCTTCAGCTAAATACTTCTGATTCTCTCTTGGAATTGAATCAAAATCTTTAGGCTCATTCCCCTTGTGCCTCCCTTTAGCTTGTGCATTAGTAGAGTCTGTCACCAAAAGAGCTTGGTTTTTGGAATTCTGGAGGAATCCCATATGTACCAACTTTTCTTGCTCCTGTATTAAGGACTCGACAAAGCTATCAAGTGAGGGAATCTTCCAATTGGGAATGGAAGCTCTTCTGGAATGGAAGGTAGAGACAAATACAAAATACTCGAAACCTATTTTGTTGAGTATGGAGAGCACGTGTTGCTCATCCTTTCTCTCTCTTGCACACTGTATGCATTCAAGTGCAAGAGAATTGAATCTTGTAAATAATTGTTGTATGGTATAGAAACTCCTGGTATGTAAGGATATCAGCTCATTCTCCAAAATGTGTCCCCGAAGCTCATCTTGCTTTCCAAACAAGACTTCAATATTCTCCCAACCTTCTTTGGGAGTCCTCAAACCTTCAAGGTGAAAGAGGAGGTCTCTGGATATGTGAGTACATAGAAATCCGAAATCTACATCTAAGAGGTTCAGAAACTTGTTTTTCTCAGCCGGATAATGGGGTTCAACCTCCCTTCCCATTGTCATCCTGAACAAGCCCTTGTTGCGCAAGGAAACCTGCATATCTTCCCTCCAATCAACATAGTTGAAGGGTGTTAGGATCTAGGGTGTGGAAGGTTGAGAATCCATCAATTCTCCTTCTGATCACACAATATCTTCAATCAAGCTACGCAACACCTGTAAGAATTCACTTCAAAAACAAAACCAATTCACACTATGTCAGAATCAAGCCTTCCCTCTCGACATGTATAGTTTTTCAGGGTCCATCACGCATGCACCGCCACTTTGAATGAATTAAAAGAAAGAAAGGAACTCTTTGCAAGACTTATGTGGAAACCCAGCTGCTTTTGGTATACAATGGAGACTAAACATACTTGAATCTTTCTTGAGGAGGCTCTGATACCATGTTAGAAATAATATGACAATGATATTCAATAAATGAGTGCTATTAGATTCTTAATTATTTACAGTGAAAAGGGATGAATTATACCCACTGAACAAAAAAAATCTCACAGAAAACATACAACAATTGCTTAGTATAATTACAATATAAACTTCATTAATCCCAACAGTATACAATAGTGTTACATAAAGGAGAATTTGAATAATGAGAGATGAATTCAAATCTACCAACTCAAGGCTTACTGCATGGCTAACTAGAAGTTTCTAAATCACTATCGGAGTTCAATAGTTTAACTCCATATGTCTAATCCAGTCTCTCAATCGGGTACAATCAATCAAACTAGTCTAACTGCAGTGGTAGGTGAGAAGTAGGTGAGAAATGGAGCCTTCCCACATGCATCCATGCATAACTGGTGCTAACTGAACTGGAGGATATCTAACTAAATCTAACTGAAGCATAACTAAGCTTGACTAGTTACCAATTTCCAACAATTGAAGGAGGTTGGTGCCGACACTCTTAGTGGCTCTTAAAATGTAGGGATTGGTCTAGGAGGTGCCTAAACTGATGCATGAAGGTGTAGTCAGTTCCATTTATCCTTTATCGGTGTTCCCCACACTCTAGTGACTGGTACATGTGGCCCCATTAAGTCAAGTGGACCCAATAATAACTAAATGACTCCTAAGTTAGGAAAATATAATCCAATAGATAGTTTGGACGGGGGAGAATTATAAATCCTAACAAAAGCATAATTTCATAGCCAATATTTGAATAATATGACAATATTCTCCAAATCGGATGAAGACCACTTAAGACACCTTCACAAAACTTTTAAGAAATATAGAATATTTTGTTTGTCCTTGAATTCAAAGAAATCACACTTTGCTTGTTAGTGATTAAGAAAAATATGAAGAAACTGGAACTTTAAAACTTTAATCCACAATAATAGTGCATATAAATCTCATCAATAATCCAAATACAAAAATCAAACCATAGAACACAGGATATACCCTAGGAAAACCCTCCACTGATTCGGAGGATAAAAAACCCATCAAACAATCTTAGAGTATGATTGATAAGTGACACATAATGATTACAACACAATTTTTTTTTTTTACCGAGAGCACCACAGAGGAGAGATCAATCGAAACACTATATCTAACTTTCCACGTGCATAAAAATTTAATAATAAGTGAAATTAGGTTTTACAACAAAAATAGAATCGTCGTATGCATCAATAACTTGTTAAAACTTAAAACATTGATCCATATTAAATCATGTGCCCCCCATTGATATGGTGCCAAGCTAGAACTCCATAATTATCTCCTACTAGAAGATATGTGCCCTTACTAACTTGGTGTTAGGTTGACACTCCATAATTATCTCCCGCAAGAAGATATGCGCCTTCCATTAGTTAACTAACTCTAACTGAGTTGTTAACTGATTGTACTGAACTGAACTGGATGGAACTTCATGCAACTGAATGGAAATAAGTGTAACTACATACAACTAAGTGTAACTAAATTGAATTGAATGCAACCGCATGCAACCGAATGTAACTAAATAGAACTCAATGTAACTGAACACTCCATAATTATCTCCCGCAAGAAGATATGCACCTTCCATTAATTAACTAACTCTAACTGCGTTGTTAACTGATTGTACTGAATTGAACTGGATGGAACTTCATGCAGTTGAATGGAACTAAGTGTAACTACATACAACTAAGTGTAACTAAATTGAACTGAATGCAACCGCATGCAACCAAATGTAACTAAACAGAACTGAATGTAACTGAACAAAACTGAATGTAACTGAACATAATTGAATGGAACTGCATGCAACTGAATGTAACTGAACATAACTGAACAAAATTTAATGTAACTAAACAGAACCGAATGTAACTTAATAGAATTGAATGTAACTCAACAGAACTAGTGCTTCTCCATGAGTGTCATCTTCAACAACCACTTTCATAAATTAAGGAGTTGATTCCTTAATTAATTGAACTTGTTTACCATAACTAGTACTCAACTGTTGGTGGAACATGGGAAATTTGAATTTTGTCTCCATCTTTGTGATTATATTAATTAGATTTGCATGGTCCATATGTGTTTTCATAAATTCAATATCATATCATACTCATAAGATTGTTTCAAATCTATGATCATATGCATTACCATGGGTCATATAGTCACATGCTAAAGAAAATCACTCTAGGGGTAGCTAATCCATAAATGATACTTGTAGCACCTATTTTCCATGACTAGCCATAAATCACATAGTATATCCACTTTACATAGTAAAGCATGCCACCTCAGAACAAGAGGACATTTGTAGAACTTGATATTATTCACAAGTCTCAACTTGATATTACTCACAAGCTTTACCACCTCAATCATATGAGGATATTTGTAGGACTTGATATTACTCACAAGTATATTGTCCTTATATTATTCACAAGACTTAGAACTTAACATAAGGTCATGATATTAACCATAAGATCCTAGTACAAGCATAGCTCCCGAATATGACAATGTCATTTTAACTTAATACAATGTAAGTTCCGGACTTGATACAACACAATTCTCAGACCTTAATACAACATAAGGTCATGGAGAAGATATGAATCTAATTACAACATAGATTCTGAACTTGTTTACAACACAAGTCTCAGACCTTAATACAACATAAGGTCATGGAGAATAACTCTTGAAGTTGTACTCTCAACATTCCCTCTCAGTGAGGGAGACATTCTCTACCATACCAATCTTATCTCGGAAGTGTCTAAACTTCGTCACATATAGAAGCTTGTCATAACTTTTCAATCTGCTCATCAGTACCTATGTACTGGAATTCATGACCATGACTTCAATGAAGTAAAACTTCATCTCTAATGTGTTTTATCATAAAACACATATAGGGTTTTTGAGAAAGCTTGACTATCAACACCTAATGATTGTAGGCTCAAGTTTTTCACCCTAGTAGGTAGCTTCCCCAGATACACTACAGGCTTATTATGTAGTACTATTTGCAAAAAATATTTTTCTTTTGTATTACTCTCAGACATACATCTTACTTCTGTAGTACTAGCTGCAATACACTTAGCTTCTGTAGTACTAGCCTCATATTACATCGCTTATGTCACATACCCCAAATTGCAAATTTTTTTTATGTTTTAGGAGAAATTATGTTTTAATTTTATTATAAAGTTTGTAATTATTGACCAAGTGGGGTCAAGGATAATTGTATTTAATTGCTGAATATTTTATTAATTAATANAATGAGTTTCTACTGGCCACTTGGTGGAATAGACTAGGTTGAGAGAAGATTGACACTTGGCAGCATCCTTAAACCACTTCTAGCTATTGCAGGAGGCAACTTCCCTATTTTTGTGGTCATGTTCCCTAAGAAAGTGGAACAAGAGCAGGTGGCTCATTAAGTGAAAAACTGACCCAAAAGACCTGGGCATGCTGGTAAAGCTACCCATCGAATTCAGCCGAGGTTGATCATTCTTTACTTGTGAAATTTCAGAGTGAAATTTTGTGTACAAGAAATTCGATGGGGGGGACATGCAGGAGTGTTTGAGTGTGAAAGTGCTTATTTACTGAACTAGTGCATCTATTTTGGCTGAGTTCTTACTGCTATAGGCATAAGTTTTACTGCTGATTACTCTGTGGAGTTGCAGGGGTTCTTAACCCATTCTCTCACCCAGTTCTTTCAACCAGGTGGACCGGTAGACATGCTCAGGGGTCCTAAGATTTGCAGCTCAGCTCTCTTTAGGAATTGGTTGGGTGGAATGGGCTCCTTGGGTTGTTGTCTCCTCAGGTATATTATCAGGTTCTAAATGTTATTTAATTTTCTCTATGCAAGCATAGTAACTGGACTGTGTGAATTTAGGAGTTGATGTTTATATATGACTCACTCATTTGTTTTCAAAATTAGATAGATAAATCTATTATTGTTCAAAGATAAATAAATTCTGCCAAATATGTATTCGAATGATTGAATTAGGGTTTTAAATATTTTGTTAAGAGATTTTAAAGAAAACTCTTTGTTGTATTCTTCTACACCTCCATAGAGGTAGTACTCTTGTACATCAGGTAAATTAAATTAAATGTTATTAATTTTCCAGAATTCTTATAGTAAGAAAATTAGTAGGTTATCGTTTATTTCTTAACTAGAAACAACATTGTGTGTTTATACCTAGTTTCATTATCGTGTTATAGAAGTTAATGGTTAGTAATACTCTAATTCACCTCTTTACACTTTTAGTAATAAATAATAAGTTACAGAAAATAATATAGTTTACCAAATTATAAATAAGTTACAGAAATTAATACATGTTACAGAAATAAGAACATGTTATAGAAATTAATACAGTTTACCAAAATATAAATAAGTTACAGAAATTAATACATGTTACAGAAATAAGAACACGTTACAGAAATTAATACATTTTACCAAAATATAAATAAATTATAGAAATCAATATAGGATAGAGAAATAAGAGCACGTTACTGAAATTAATACAACAAAAATATTTTAGGTTGCTAATTAATAATAATAATAAAAAGAACTAACATTACTTACAAACGAATTAGGGTAAAATAGATATAATTAATTATTCATTTACATCCATAAAGATTTATGTTTTTCTAAATGAAATTTTATTTAAGGTATTTTCTATAGTATAGTTTTTAAAAATTAAAAAAAAACAAAACCATATAAACCCAGGATAATTTACACGGATTCCTCAATTAGAGGTCAAGGCTTCGAAACTCGTAAGAGTAAATTTCTTACAGAAGGTTTAAACTAATACTTTTAGGTCTTTCTTCTAAAATACAAATTATAAACAGAGTACTATTTAAATCTTATGGCCTAAAAAAAACATTATTATTTTCTTTCAAACCCTAAAAGTTTTCCTTATACAGTTTCTTAATGTAATCAAACAGAGATTAAAGTAAACATCGTAAAATTTCAAAATATTGGCTAAATACTTTTAATAAGACCAATTCTTTTTTGTTCTGGAAACAACTTATAAAAATAAAAAGATAACAAATCATTGAGAAAAAATCTTATTTTGTTTTAACCTTTTAAAAACTGTGAGCTGTAGCCATTTTATATAAACCCCAAGGGTTGTAAAACAAACAAGCCATAAGGATTTTTAATTTATCAAGACATTAGAACAACAAATTATGACCGTGAAGTGAAAACTGTTCAACAATGTAATCGTTCCCTTACACCCGCGATTTCGTTTATGGCCATACATTTTGCTGAAGGGAACCTCAGGGTATGCAAAAGAGGCTTACCCGGTTCAGTACTTGTAACTAGCAGCAACTCAAAACCCTGTAACGATCCAAGTATTATGATCCACTTGTAGCTTGATATTGGTGATTTTTCTCGCTTGGGTATTAATCAATAATATTTTCGTTAGTACTTTGTTATTTTACCTTATAATTTCTCATTGTAAAAGAAAAAAATAAAACCAAGGAAGAAAAGAAATCTTACCTCAGTGGTATGAGCACACTGCTTGGGTTTTCTCTAAAAGATCCCTCCCAGACAAAGCATGAGGTTTTAGAGGGAACCATGACCCAAACACATTTTCCCAAGAAACTTCAGTCCTCAAACTTAGAAAAGAAGTGGAGAAAGGAACCTGCAACGCCGTGTCAAAAGCCACGATGGTATAGACACTTGGATAGCAGTCTCATAAACGCCTCTCCAGGCTGATTCACAACATTTTTTTGCTACAGAGACTGAGGATACCGAGAGCCTTGCGGCTCGACCCTCCTCTCTACCTAAACACAACAAAACTAAAGGTTTGAAAGCAATTTTTTAGGGTCCGAGTAGGTTTTATTTGGATAGGGTTTCAACATTAAAACTTCCTCCATGGTTCTGTTAACACGTGGATTCCACCTTAAATCCAATTTTATGGGTTTTTTTTCGATATAGTTCAATAGCATGGACAAGACCTGCAAAAATAACATATGCTAGTAAATTTTTTTGTTATATGTATAACATAAAATCGAGGTATTGCAATATATAGTTTATGTAATATAAATTTTTATGAGTTAGATAGGGAAATAGTCCTGTTGCATGCATCTCTAGTCTTAGTATAAATACTTTAAAATATATGTTTATATGTTAGGAACTAGCATATATATGCTTTCCTAGTATTTTTTTTGTTATCCTTGAATTTTCATAAAAAAAAATGCAGCAATTTATAATTATAAACCTGGACAAGTCACTGTAGGTATAATTATCTTTTGACTGTTAAATATGACATATTTGGATATCGAAAAATCCAGAACCAAGCAAATGTTTTATTCATAGACATAAAGTTTATAGGGAGGAAAATAAAGTTTACAGTACCTCCAGTAACCCAAGAGCTGATGATTTTTACACTACATCATACTTCTAACTTATCATAAAAATTATTTGTTTTCTCTAGCAATGTTTCTGCTGTAAGGATAAGTAATCTTGATTTCTGAACTGGATGTATAATTCTTACCTGTAAAGGACCTGTAAAAAGAACACTAGTTGATTGCATTATCTTCAATAAGATAAGTAAGCCATGGGCTCAACCAAAAAGCCCCTTCAGTAAGACAGAAAGAACAATTTAATTAAAATCTTACTTTTACTAGAAACTTAAGCAGTTAAACTCAATACGCTCCATCTCAGATTCATTTTAGACAAACCTTGCAATACTTAATTTGTTATACTGTTAGTAATGAATGTGTGGTACATAGTTATATTAGTAAATGATACTTGTAGTATCTAGTCTCAGATATATAAGAATGTTAACTGTAGAGGCCAGTTGAAACTTCTTAAGCGATGATTTTAACATTTATTATCGCATTGAAAAATTTTAAATTTTTACGAATTTTTGGAGTGTTACATATGGTATCATAGCACACGTTCAGACACTAGTCCTGAATTCGGCTCAACTCGCGTAGACAAACAGTAAATAAAATGCATGCGTAAGTGATTTATTATTTTTCTTTTGAAATGTTGTTACCAGATTTTTTTTTTGAGCTAGAACTGTAGGTATGGAAAGACTCGAGGAATATGCAGATGAAGGGTCCCCGTTAAATGAACAAAGTAATTCTAGAAGAGAATCGGTTAAGGAATAAATAAATAACAATTCTTTAGAATTATTACAAACTGTTAAAGAATTAAGAACTGAAATAAAAACAATAAAAAAGAGAATGAAATAATTCTAAGAGCTTAAGAGGAGTTGAACCAGATACTGATGGATGAATTTCCGAGTGAAGGGAATGATAAACAGATAGGATCTGAAAATACGTCCTACCAACATAAAAGTAAAAATTCCAAACATTCTAAAATTGAAAGTAGTTCGTCCTCTAAAATTTATGGTGACTCACACAAGAAGAATCGCCAGTACTCTAATGATAGCAGTGAGGATAATTACCATTCTAGAAAAAGAAAATTTAAGCCTTATGAGGAAATTTCGAGAGAGTTTAAGAAGATAAAACCACCAACTTTAAATGGTGAAACTGAGAACGGGGAGGAAGCCGAATCATGGATGTCTGGAATGAAGAAGTATTTACAAATCTATAATTACTCTAACAAGCTAAAAGCAAGAATGACCATTTACAACTTAACTGGAAAGACAGATATTTGGTGGCAGTATTTAAAACAAGTAAAAGGTATTAAGGAAAAGAACATTAACTAGAGTACATTTAAAAAATACTTTAAAAATAAGTTTATGTCGGAATAGTATTATGAAGAGCAAGCTAAAGAATTCTATGAACTAAAGTTGGGAACTATGAACATGAAGGAATTAAACGGTAAATTTTTAAGTTTACTACGTTACGTGCCTTACATTGTAGATGAGAAGCCTAAGGTGCAGCGTTTTCTAAGTTGTTTACCTTTTCACATTAAATATAGAATTGAATACGATAATACTAAAAACCTTGAGGAGGCTATGCGGAAGGAAATTTTTTGCTATGAGCAGAACCAGAAAAGGGAAAACATGCCAAACTGGAAGTCCAAGAGGTCTAATAATTTTGAACATAAGAAGAAGGGTTTCAAACCTTACCGCAATTTTGGGAATAATAATGCACGTAATTTTCCTAACAAGAATTTTCAAGGAAGTAAAGGTAACTCACAGTCAAACCCTAATGGCCCTAGAAATAAATAACTTGCTAATAATCACAGCAATTACGTTAAGAATAATGAACGTAAAGAATCAATAAAGTGTTGGGATTGTAATGGACCTCACTATGCATTAGTTTGCCCTAATAGAAAGAAGATTGTTAGCAACATTAATATAGTACAGGAGGGGATGGCTCTTGGTGGCTTAGTAAGGGGATGGCCAAGATCAATGCGGCCTTGGAAAATAGGCAGGCGAATTATCAAACTTCCATGGTGGAAGTAGAAGGTAAGCCGAATCAAACACCCATTTCTATCTTAATTGAACCAGGGGCTAGCCTGAGTTATGTTTCTCCTAATTTAGTAGAAAAATGCAATTTATCAGTAGAAAATATTGCAAAGTCATGGTTAGTTCAACTAGCTACAGGGGCAAAAATAAAAGTGTTTAATTTTGTAAAAGACTGCACTGTATTTATGAATCAGTTTGAAACTTCTTTGAAGCTAAATGTACTTTCGTTAGGCTCTTATGACGTGTTATGTTAATTGGTATGGACTTGTTAGAACATCATAGAGTAGTTTTGAACTGTTTCGATAAAACTTTTACTTGCGTAAATAATGAAGGAGAAACATTATATGTAATATGAATTCCTAAGAAAACAACTATCAGAAAAATCTCTGCCTTGCAATTAAAGAGAGTTGTTCATAAGGGTTGTAAAGAATTTGCTGTAACTATAATTGATGAAGAACATATTAATAATGAAGATAAACTAAAACTAGAAGATATTCCAATCCTGAGGGGGCACTATCACTTAATCGGAAGAAAATTTATGTTGATGACAGATAATAAGGGTTTAAAATATTTGTTGGATCAACCAAATATAAACGCAAGGCAAGCTAGGTGGCTAGATTTCCTTAGCGAGTATGATTTCTAGATCCAACATATTAAGGGGAAAGAAAATAAGGTCGCTAATGCTCTAAGTAGAAATGCAAGATTGAATTTTGTGCCAACAATCATCACTTATAAAACAGAATTAGAAGATTAGTTGAAGGAAGGATTAAAATTGGATGAAAACTATCAAAAATTACAAGCTAAAGTGGTAGAAAATCTAACTGAAAGTTTAAGTACAGGGTATAGTCTAAATGAAAAGGGATTTATACTTTATAAAAACAGGCTATATATACCTAATGCACCTAAAATTGAGCTATTGATTTTAAATGAAATACATAAGACCTCTTACTCAGGACATCCTGGTTATCAAAAGACTATAACCATGTTACAGAAAGATTATTTTTGGCCAAATATGAAGAATGAACTGGCAGAATACATTGTCGGGTGCTTTGAATGTCAACAGGTTAAGACTGAACACCAGCATCCAGTCGGTTTATTACAGCCATTACCCATCCCTAGTTGAAAATGGGAAATAATAAGTCTTGATTTTATTACAGGTCTACCTAGAAATTAGAATCAAAATGATTCGATAATGGTAGTCGTCGATAAAATCAGTAAAGAAGCTCATTTTATACCAGTAAAGACCACCTACAAGGCTTCCAATATTGATGATATATTCATGAAACAAATATTTCGTTTACATGTGATACCGATAGTTATAATTTCTGACAAAGACCCTAAGTTTACGGGCAATTTCTAGAAGTCTCTATTTAAAGGCCTGAATACTACTTTAAATTTCAGTACATCTTTTCACCCCCAGACAGATGGACAGACTGAAAGGGTGAATTAAATATTGGAAGATATGCTAAGGATGTATGTTAAAGAACAACCAGGGAAATGGGAGGATTACTTACACTCGGTAGAGTTTGCTTATAACAATCACTACCAAGCTTCAGCAAGATACAACCCATTTGAAATTCTGTATGGAATAAAGTGCAATACCCCCATCTCATGGAGTAACCCAGTTGACAGGTCAGTACTAGGACCTGAGCTATTAAGGAGATGGAGTTAATTGTGAAGCAGGTGCAAGGTAATTTAAAAGTTGCACAAGACAGACAGAAAAGTCAAGCAGATCTTAAACAAACTCAGAAAGAGTTCCGGGTGGGTGAACATGTTTTTATAAAGGTAAGGCCTAAAAAGAGTTCTTTAAAGTTAGGAAGTTGTGCTAAGCTGGCACCCATATATTGTGATCCTTTTGAAATACTGTCCAGAATGGGACAGGTGGCATATCAACTGGTTTTACCGCCAAATTTAAAGGTTCATAATGTTTTTCATATCTCTGTTTTAAAAAGATATGTATATGATGTTACTCATGTTATAAATTGGAATGATGTGTAGGTGGAACCCGAAGGATATTTTCTGGTGGAATTGGATCATTATCCTCGACAGGAGGGAGATCTTGCTTTAGAATTGCACCATTGGGTAGGTGAAGGTGTAATGGAAGCACCTTAGTCTAGAAGAAGCCACTTGGGAATTGGAGAGTCATATGCGGGCATCATATCCAATTCTGTTCTAGGGAAACTCTGAGGACGATGAATAAAATAACAATGAGGACGATGTTATATTTAAGGGGGAGTGTATGTCACATACCCCAAATTGCAAAAACATTTTATGTTTTAGGAGACATTATGTTTTAATTTTATTATAAATTTTGTACTTATTGACCAGGTGGGGTCAAGGATAATTGTATTTAATTGTTGAATATTTTATTAATTAATAAATAAAAGATGAGACAACAGCTTAAGGAGGCTATTAAATGAGTGTCTACTGGCCACTTGGTGGAATATACTAGTTTGAGAGCAGATTGACACTTGGCAGCATCCTCAAACTACTTCTAGGTGTTGCAGAAGGGAACTTCCCTATTTTTGTGGTCATGTTCCCCAAGAAAGTGGAACAAGAGAAGGTGGCTCATTAAGTGAAAAACTGACCCAAAAGACCTAGGCATGCTGATAAAACTACCCATCGAATTCAACTGAGGCTGCTCATTCTTTACTTGTGAGATTTCTGAGTGAAATTTTGTGCACAAGAAATTCGATGGAGGGGATAGGCAGAGTGTTTGAGTGTGAAAGTGCTAATTTGTTGAACTAGTGCAACTATTTTGGCTGAGTTCTTACTGCTATAGGAATAAGTTTTACTGTTGATTACTCTGTGGAGTTGCAGGGGTTCTTAACCCATTCTCTTATCCAGTGCTTTCAACCAGGTGGACCAATAGATAGGATCGAGGGTCCTAATATTTGTAGCTCAGCTGTCTTCAGGAATTGGTTGGGTGGAACAGGCTCCTTGGGTTGTTGTCTCCTTAGGTATATTACTAGGTTCTAAATGTTATTTAATTTTCTCTATGCAAGCATAGTAACTGGACTGTATGAATTTAGGATTTGATGTTTATATATAACTGACTCATTTGTTTTTAAAATTAGATAGATAAATCTCTTACTGTTCAAAGATAAATAAATTCTGTCAAATATGTATTCGAATGATTGAATTAGGTTTTTAAATATTTTGTTAAGAGATTTTAAAGAAAAATCTTTGCTGTATTTTTCCACACCTCCGTAGAGGTAGTACTCTAGTACAACAGGTAAATTAAATTAAATGTTATTAATTTCCCAGAATTCTTATAGTAAGAAACTTAGTAGGTTATCCTTTATTTCTTAACTAGAAACAACATTGTATGTTTATACCTAGTTTCATTATTATGTTATGGAAGTTAATGGTTAGGAATACTCTAACTCGTCCCTTTACACTTTTAGTAATAAATAATAAGTTACAGAAATTAATATAGTTTACCAAAATATAAATAAGTTACATAAATTAATACAGGTTACAAAAATAAGAACCCGTTACACAAATTAATACAGTTTACCAAAATATAAATAAGTTACATAAATTAATACAGGTTACAAAAATAAGAACATGTTACAAAAATTAATACAGTTTACCAAATATAAATAAGTTACAGAAATCAATAATATACACAGAAATAAGAACACGTTACCAAAATTAATACATGTTACAAAAGTGTAAACAGGCTACAGAAATTAATACAGGTTACAGAAATAGATATAAGTTATCGAAATAATTATATATGCTACATAAATATTTTAGGTTGCTAATTAATAAAATAAAAAATAAAAAGAACTAACATTACTTACAAACGAATTAGGGTAAAATAAATATAATTAATTATTCATTTACAGCTGTAAATATTTATGTTTTTCTAAATGAAATTTTAATTAAGGTATTTTCTATAGTATAGTTTTTAAAAAAATAAAAAAATAAAACCATATAAACCCAGGATAATTTACATGGATTCCTTAGTTAGAGGTCAAGGCTTCGAAACCTGTAAGATTGAATTTCTTACAGAAGGTTTAAACTAATACTTTTAAGTCTTTATTTTAAAATACAAATTATAAGCAGAGTATTATTTAAATCTTATGGCCTAAAAACAAAACATTATTATTTTCTTTCAAACCCTAAAACTTTTCCATATACAATTTCTTAATGTAATCAAATAGATATTAAATTAAACACCATAAAATTTAAAAATCGTGGCTAAATACTTTTAATAAGACCAATTCTTTTTTGTTCTGGAAACAGCTTATAAAAACAAAAAGATAATAAATCACCGAGGTAAAATCTTATTTTTTTTTACCCTTTTAAAAACTGTGAGCCGTATCCCTTTTATATAAACCCCAAGGGTTGTAAAACAAACAAGCCGTAAGGAATTTTAATTTATCAAGACATTAGAACAGTAAATTACGACCGTGAAGTGAAAACTGTTCAACAATGTAATCGTTCCCTTACACCCATGATTTCTTTTATGGCCAGACATTTTGCTGAAGGGAACCTTAGGGTATGCAACCGAGGCTTACCTGGTTAAGTGCTTGTGACTAACAGCAACTCAAAACCCTGTAAAGATCCAAGTATTATGATCCACTTGTAGTTCAGTATCGACGATTTTTCTCACCTGGGTATTAAGCACTAATCTTTTCGTTAGTACTTTGTTATCTTACCTTATAGTTTCTCATTGTAAAAGAAAACAAAAAAAAAAAAACCAGGGAAGAAAATAAATCTTACCTTGCTGGTATGAGCACACTGCTTGGGTTTGCTCTAAAAGATCCCTCCCATACAAAGCACGAGGTTTCAGAGGGAACCACGACCCGAACACAGTTTTCCAAGCAACTTCAATTCTCAAACTTGGAAAAGAAGTGGAGAAAGGAACCTGCAACGCCTTGACAGAAGCCACGATGGTATAGACACTCGACTAGCAGTCTCATAAATGCCTCTCCAGGATGATTCACAACATTTCCTTGCTACAGAGACTGAGGAGGCCGAGAGCCTGGTGGCTCGACCCTCCTCTCTACCTAAACACAACAAAACTAATGGTTTGAAAGCGAGTTTTTAGGGTTCTAGTAGGTTTTATTTGGATAGGGTTTCAGCATTAAAAATCCCTCCGTCGATCTGCTAACACGTGGATTCACCTTAGATCCAATTTTATGGGTTTTTTTTGATATAGTTCAATGGCATGGACAAGTCCTGCAAAAACAACGTATGTTAGTAATTTTTTTTGCTATATGTATAACATAAAATTGAGGTATTGCAATATATAGTTTATGTAATATCATTTTTTATGAGTTAGATAGGGAAATAGTCCTGTTGCATGCATCTCTAGGTTTAGTATAAATACTTTAAAATATATGTTTATATGTTAGGAATAAGCATATATCTGCTTGCCTAGTATTTTTTTTATTATCCTTGAATTTTCATAAAAAAAAAACAATGCATCAATTTATAATTATAACCCTGGACAAGTCAGTGTAGGTATAGTTATCTTTTGAATGTTAAATATGATAGATTTGGATATCGAAAAATCCAGAACCAAGCAAACGTCTTATTCATAGACATAAAGTTTATAGGGAGGAAAACAAAGTTTATAGTACCTCCAGTAACACAAGAGCTGATGATTTTTACATTACATCATACTTCTAAGTTATAATAAAAATTATTTGTTTTCTCTAGCAATGTTTTTGCTGTAAGGATAAGTAATCTTGATTTCTGAACTGGATGTATAAGTCTTACCTATAAAGGAACTATAAAAAGAAAACTAGTTGATTGCATTAGCTTCAATAATCTAAGTAATCCATGGGCTCAACCAGACAGAAAGAACAATTTAAATAAAATATTACTTTTACTAGAAGCTTAAGCAGTTATACTCAATACACTCCATCTCAGACTCATTTTAGACAGACCTTGCAATACTTAATTTGTTATATACTATTAGTAATGAATGTGTGGTACATAGTTATATTAGTAAATGATACTTGTAGTATCTAGTCTTAGATATATACGAATGTTAACTGTAGCGGCTAGTTGAAACTTCTTAGGCAATGATTTTAACATTTAATATTGTTGCATGGAAAATTTTTATTTTTTTAATAAATTTTGGAGTGTTACTTCTTATCTTAGGCTAAGACAATAGTTGGATAGCACAATCAAATAATAGGTCATCCATGTATCAACTACAATAAAGAGCCTATTCTAATGTACCTCAAAGGTACTCAAACATATGTTTAGTAGTAATCATAAAATACAATAGGTATTCTCGAAGACCAACCATCTACTTACACAAAGCAACATCCTCTGGATCCAATCTAGATTAAAGTTTCTCTAAACTAGAGACCATGGATTTTAAATCCATCACATACAACATTATACAACAAATGTGTAATAACATGAACAAATAAATACTTATATTTTCTTTCACTCTTCAAAATTTGTTGACTTCTTAAATCTTCTTCTATCTGGAGAAGTTCTATGTGAGCTAGCCATTCTCTGTGATGTTCTTCAAGTCATGATCAATTTTTTAGTGATCCTTCTCTTTATATTTGCAGCACCCCAACTACCTCTCCGAGAGGTTTTAACTATCCTCTAACAGTCCAGACTATAAATAGTATCTGAGACTTTTGATCATGTCTCTGCTCATGTGGATTCTGTCCATAAGGTATCACAACCCTTGGTTTCCTAAGTCATGTACTATGACTAACTGGTATGGATTTTATCTTCTTCCGCCTATGAAGACACATAAATACTCCCTATTCAACTAGAGGAGTTCTTATGTACTATACCAAGCTTGTCCCGAATAGAGGCTTAGTAAGAATGCTGGCAATGTTCCTCATATGTGGATATGTACCATGTCTTGAATATAACTTACTAGAACTCTCAAAAGCTTTACTGCTTTTCAACATTCTCTATCTAGAGAAACACATGTGATCTTTCATCAATCACTATACTAGTCAGATTTCATATATCTTTGAAACTCTTTTTTACTGGTCAAGACATATCTGAGTCCACATACACTTGTACCAAGTAGGTACCACAACACATTCTTTGTACATGTTTATGTACAAACTGAAAATCACATGAGAGATCCCGAGACATGTTACTAACCAAATACATCTCAACTGACTTGAGATCCTCCAAATATGAAATAAGAATTATGAAATTTCATATTTACCTTCATATGTGTGGCCATGGATTTGTAGTCCATCATCCTGAAACTCTTTAGGCTCTTTTAATACACATTTTCCTTAATTGAGGAAAATATTTGTCTGGTGACTACCACACCACTAATCATAAGATTCATAACAAGATTATTGAATAAAGTTCTAAACTTCCTTCTAAATATGAGCATCATTCATATCTCCTTTTACAGGAGGTACATCAACAAGTTACACTGGTTCTTCAGGATCTAGCGAGACTAGCAACTCCCTCTCACCATGTAAATGTGAGAATCATAATCTGGGTCCTCCATTACAGAAACTTATGCTCATATATATATGAATCTATTCTTTGACACATGAATCTAAATAATATAGAATACCTTCAGAAGTCTTCACATCTATCGGAATAAAATTAAGCCATCTATTCTATCTGCTTCTCAAGTGACATAGGAACCTCCCAAACTGTTCTCTTTCAGTCTAACCCATCTGAATGGCTCTACATTCATGTCTTTCTTTAATTTTAGGTAAGGTCATTTTAATTTTCCCTACAAGAAAAAATATTCTAATGGTTAGAACCATTTCATGCTCATGAACTTTATTAACATGGAATACTCTCAATATACTAATAATGATCTATATAGTTATGTACAGTTATTGACCAACCAGTTCAACATAACCCATTATAATTTTATATACCGATAGGCAGCCCTATATCATTCCAAAAAAATCATTTTATAAAATAAATATATGGCCCCATGTTCATATCTCATTAGGTAAGCATTAAGCCCTCTATCTAGTTAATCATGTAGTCTTATGTTCACAATTTATGAAACAATAATGCTGCCCTAAATATCATGTCTTATGGAGAATGTTTTCAGCCTTATATCAGTCCTATATGAGTATATATCAGTCCTGCATAAGTCTTATATTATTCCTATATCATATCATAAAATTTGGACTCATGAGATTGATAACATGCCAATAAAGAGAGAAAAAACCGATGTATATGCTAAACACATTTTCAAGTCTAGGAATACGGATCTATATGACAATCATGAAACATAAAAAAAAAAATTAGATCTGATTTATAACGGCAAATAAAAAAATAAGTTACTCATCCTTATTTTTTTGTGTGGGCTCCCTCTTGATCTTTGCACCCATGCAGAGATAGGTGGAGTCCTTCTTTATTCACTGCAACTTTGAACAATGCAAAAAGAAAACTTAATGCATGTACTAGAAAGTGTGTCTCTACATGGGAATAAGGATCCCATGAAAACCAGATTTAATTCTATTCTTCTCTAAAGGAAATATTCCTTTCAATCATCCTCTTCCTTGGATGATTTCTCCTGAGAAGGTTCACCTCCGTCTACGGCAGTGGAGGCATGATTTCTTCCTTCTTTTATTTTCCTTGTATTGCAATCATGTATGATGTGACCTACCTTTTTACAATGAAAACATATTAGTTTTGATTTGTTCATACCTTTATGGATCTCTTTCTTCTTTGCATGATAAGTCTTCTTGGGAGCAAAGGGTTTTCTTTCTTTCTTGGTTCTTTCCATGAGGGAAAGATTCTCCTCCTTAGTGCTCACCATATTGTTCTGCATGCACCCTTCTTCTTGGATGCAATAATGTCAAAGCATTTCAAAATTAAGATGCTCTTCTGTTCCATTCAATGCAACAAGAAAGGTCTCCCATGAGTATGGGAGTCCGTCTATGGAAGTTTGTAGAAGATCATCCTTATCCGTCTTCACACTAATGCTTACTAGTTGATCCTTCACTTGTGAAATATTTGTGAAGAATGGTGCTATGGTCTCATCCTTATCCATATTCATGTTGTGCAAATCGTTCTTCAAATACCTCTTTCAATTAGGGGCATAATTATCATAAATATTTGTGAGTGTGTTGAAACACTCCTTTTCCATCTTCAATGGTGTGATCATCGACATGAGGTTGTCCTTCATGGAGTCATATATGATCCTCTTTTCCTTTGTTTGATTCTTCTTGTATTTTTTTCTTCCTACAATTGTAGTGGGCTCTTCGATCATGGAGGTCACAAAAGAATCAAGATCATGATATTCAAGGATATTGACCACCCTCGCCTTCCATGTGTTCAAGTTAGATTTTCCTTCAAGTCGATCTTCTAGTTGGACGGATATTTATGCCATTGCTTCTAGCTCTTGATCAATTCTTCAATTTCTATGGGGGTTTAGAGTGTTTTCACAAAACTAATCTCTTGCATGCCCTTTCTTTGATCCCATGTTAGTGATTGAGAAAAATATGAATAAAATTTAACTTTAAAACTTTGATCCATAATAACAGTGCATACACATCTCATTAATAATCCAAATACATAAATAAAACCATAGAACACATGATATACCTTGGGAAAACCCTCCAGTGATTAGGCCCGGATCCATATTCAATAATGCACCCCCATTGATATGGTGCCAAGATGGTACTCCATAATTATCTCCCACTAGAAGATATGCACCCTTCTTGACTTGGTTTCATCCTAGCACTCCATAATTATCTCCCACAAGAAGATATGCATCTTCAATTAATTAACTAACTCTAACTGAGTTGTTAAATGACTGTACTGAACTGAACTGGATGGAACTACATGCAACTGAATGGAACTGAGTGTAACTGCATAAAACTAACTGTAACTGAACAAAACTGAATGGAATTGCATGCAACTGAATGTAAATTAACAAAATTGAATGTAACTGAACAAAACAAGTGCTTCTCCATCAGTATCATCTTGAACAACCACTTGCATAAATTAAGGATTTGATTCCTTAATTAATTGTACTTGTTTACCATAACAAGAAAGCTCTTAGGGAACATTTTTTTAAGGGAATATATTAAGATTGATCCTAATAGAGTTCAAGCCATAACTATGAATATTTTTCCCAAAAACAAGAAAGAGGTCCAGTGTTTTCTTGTTAATTTTTTTTTTAATAAGATTCATTCCTAATTTTGTTGATATATTAAAGGATATTACAAACATGCAGAAAAAGGGAAATGAAATTAAGTGGTCACAAGAATCTAGAAGTTCATTTTCTTATATCAAAAAATCCTTGGGAGTAGCCCCTGCCTTGGTAAGCTCCAACTATGACAAATAATTTATTGTCTTTTCATTTACTTCTGAACATACTATTTGTGGATGTTTTCTCTAGTATGAAACATTGGGAAGACATTCATTATGAATGGGGCTCATAGCAATCTATTCAATGATAGAAGACTATTGTTGAATTGATAAGATCTAAGAAGTGTCTGGGACTTCTTAGTGGGTATATTCAACATTAGAACTCTATGTATGAATAGACGGGCATACAGGGAGAAGAATAACATAATCATCATGAATAAATTTTCTTAAGAATGACAGAAAATACAATAATAAATGGTTAGCAAGTGAATTAATAATGAAGTGGTCAAACTAGTAAGTCAGACCTGAATATAAAATGGCAAGTGAAGGTAAAAAGTGCAAGTTGGCCTAGAAGTGAAATTCAAGTGATTTGAAGTGTATAAATAAGAAACTAAACATTTCATTTTGTCACATCACAACTATACATGATCCTTTCTCTCTAGTGCACAATTTTAGTTGGGCACAATGAAAGATTAAGGAGCAAAATTTTGGGTTACTTAACATCTCTACAAGTTCTCCCACTTGCTAGGGTTTCTTGTGAAAAAGTGCACACCATCTACGCCACTGGGTTAGCTTTATGTCATTAGTGATGCTTGAAATTCCTTTGTGAATTAGGGTTCTTAATGTTATGAATCTTGTACTCTTATTATTGGAAAAGTTTTCTTAAAAAAAGTTGATGTGTTTTCTCCCTATTGGGTTTCTAGGATAAAAACTCTTGTGTCTCTTATGCATGACTATCTTTCAGTGATCCTTGTATTATTTCCACTGGAAGTGAATGTTGACATTTTAAGTGTGTAATTATACAATGATAAAAGTGGGATGATAATCATTAGGACATAATTATGAAGATCTAAAAATTGTACTGCTAAGTTATAAAATTCAACACTATTGATGTTGTTTTTCTATAGGAATTATTTGAACATCTAATAACCTTTTTTAGTAGGGATATGAAAGATGTTAAACTAAAAGTCAATATTTTGGAGAAACAATCATATGTGTTGGTATAAGTTTTGAAGGACTCCAAAAATTATTTGATTCACTCCAACATAATTTCATATGTACCAAGAAGTGTTGTTAAGGATATTCCCTATCAACTAGACAATGATGGAAGGAGAGGAGGGTGGATTGCTAAGATTTAAGAATATGATATAGACATAATTACCACCAAGTTAGTCAAGGGAAAAGGTTTAGCTAAGCCACTAGTTGAATCAAATTATATATATTTGGGAGATAATATTATACAACATTCAATGGAAGAAGTCTCTATATATCCTATACAAGAGTTGGAGGAATGAAATATGCAAAGGCCCTTTTTGAAGATTAAGTATAAATTTTCTAGGTCACCTTGGTATAAGGACATGATCTTGTATTTATGAAATATTTAGTGTCTTGTGAGTTGTGATACAGCCAGGAAAATATATTCAAAATTGAAAGTAGACAAATATTGCATTGTTGAGGAGTGTGTGGAGGTCATCATGCTTGGAGAGACACTAGTTATATAATCTTGAGGGATGGTTAATATTGGCCACTCTATTCACAAAATCCAATTTGAGAGTTAGATCATGTATGCAATGTCAATTGTTCATGGGAAAATAGAAGCCGCCTCCATTGCCACTTAAAACCCATTAAATATGGATCACCTTTTCGATAACGGGGATTAGATTTTATTGGTGAAATTCATCCTTCATCCAATGTTCAACATAAATTAATTCTCACAACTACATATTATTTTTCTAAATGGGTGAATGCTATTTCAAGTTGAATAACTACTGCCATAGTTGTCATAAAATTTCCGAAGGAAAATATTTTTGCAATATTTGGATGTCCCAAAAATATTATCATGGATAATGCTCAACTTTTTTCTTCAATAACTATGATTGATTTTTTTCAATAACATAATATTGTCCTAGGACACTCAACAACCTATTATCCTCAAGGAAATGGATTAGCAAAATCATCAATTGAGAATCTTATGAGGATAATTAAGAATACTTTAAATAAGAATAAAAATACTTAAGATTCACATCTTAAGTATGCACTTTGGGATGATAGGATGAGAATTAAGAAAACAAAAAGTACATCTAATTTTCAAATAGTATATGGTGTTGATTTAATTCTCCCAATATCACTTTTGCTCTCAATCATGAAATTATTGTAGGACATTAATGAAGATTCGAATCACCTTCAAATGACAATAAATCAATTAATTGAAGTTGAATAGTCTAGATGTTAGTACCTAAAGTTGCTTCCCTAAAATTTTCCTACTCTTCTATACGTTTTCAATTTTTATGACTTTTATTAAAACCTTTTCTTAAAGCTATGATAATCGCTTCTTAAATCCTTGTTAATTGGTTTGTTAATTATTGAGTTATGTTTGTTTTGCTTGAATTGTTTTGGTTCAATAAGTGGTCATAGAAAGAGTCTTACATGATTACATAATCCCATCAAGAATTGTTGTGTTTGCATAACAATACTTTTGTAGGTTACAAAATTAAATTATAGGAAAGAATTCATATGTTATTAGAAGTTTCAACTTCTGGTAGCAAAAAATGCAAAATTCTCAAAGGAGTCGCTACCAAAAGTTCCATGTTATGATAGAATAACTCTAAATGTTTTTTGCAAGCTCATTACCAGAGGTCTAAAGTACAAAATGATATGTAACTAAAAAGGTAAAGCTTCTTGTAGAAGAAGTACATCAAGTTTGACAAATCTAGTTTTATACTCCAGTGATAAAGGCATAAACGATATATCAAGGACTCATTCCATGAAGTATTGCAATTTTTTGGGATACGAAATGTTCTTGTAGCAAATTGTGCCATTTAGAACTGTAGGTACTACTAAAAGTGCATTTCAAACCCATATATCAGCTATATCAATAGTGCTACAAGAAACAAAATTTCTAGTAGTGACCTCAATACAAAAAATTTCAAACGTGTTGTCAGAAGTTCTATACATGAGTATTTTAAAGGAAAAATATGGGCTCATTTTTTGAGAAAACGAAGGCAAATTTCAAAATTGAAAACATGGGTTTTTTCTAGAATGGGCCTAATTAGGTGCAACATGGGAAGTTTTCTGAAATAAGTAATGATTTGGGAGCTGTGTGTGGATATTTGTGACATGTTTTTATAGTTTTTGTGAATTTTAGTTTCCTAGAAAAATGCCAAACAACAAATCTTCCAACTCATCAATTCGATTTGGAAGATCAAAACTAACCTCCTTCTTGATCATTGAGCCAACTAATTCAAGAAGTGTCAATATCTTGTTAAGTTAATTATAACTTTAATTTCAAATTTAAAATCATTTCCAAATTTGGTGGCATCAAACAAACATTTAAAGACAATTTGGGAAAATTATATTAGATTTGAAGACATTTGGAAGAGAAGCTCTAGTAGTTCCATATTTCTTGCAATGAATTAGATACTTGTTTTATTTTATTAATAAAATTTATCTCGTAAATTTAGCAGTAGTTCATGAATTACAACCTCTATAAATTATGTGATTCCAAAGGAGAAAGGGGTTAGAGTGTCGAGGGTTGAGTGAGAGGTTTGGGATTTTTCTGAAGGGAGATATGTTGCATTGTGATATGTAATGATCAAAAATTCATGTAGCTTAATGGTTATATTTTGTAATTTTTTGTCACAAAGTGTTTTTTGTAAGCCACACTTTGTTTCCACTTATTTAAATACAAAGATAGTTTCAGTGTTACTTTGGTTGTCATATGGACTATGATTTCGATTGCAGTATGGTTCTTACTGTTAATTGCTCATTGTTTGTTATTTATTTGACTACCTTATTATTCTTTCAAAATGTCAGTCTGGATGTGAATATTCTTCAAAAGGATATATCAAGATAATTAGTCTATGAGATTGATGTATTCTTTCCTTTTTTCTGTTTCTTTTGTCATATGAATGTTTACCTTGTTATTTGATTTCCAAGTTCCTTACTTTTGATTTGTGAAGTATTGCAGATATTGATGTGATATGTGACCAATGTTTTCCTTCTTTTTACCTGAACTCCTCAACCTAGTCATAACCAAATCCATTCAATCATTGAGGTGCCTGAACTTTGCATTATTGCAATCTAGTGCAGACTTTAGAACTAACACTAGAGACCAAACAAATGATAAACTAGAAGTATACAAAAATAAGATGAAGTTAATTTTTGACAAAAAAAACAAGGAAAGAGAATTTAAACCAGGGGATTTAGAATTGAGGTGGGATGCTATAATAGGAGATTGAAATAAACATGGAAAGTTTGATCATTTTTGTTTCAACCCATTCCTCATCACAGTGGTTAAAGGGAATAATTATTTCCTCCTTAAGAATTTGGATTGGGGAATTCTTGAAGCACTTGTAAATGGTCATTATTTGAATCTGTTTCATGTAGTATTAAAACCCTAGGTTTTTTTCCATCATTGTAAATAATCATTATGTAGTTCAATTTTTTATTCAATTGAATCATTGAAATTTCATAAATTTAGATGACAAAACATATTTGTGAAGACAAAGATTTTACATATTGAACAAAGAGTTGGTTCTAGGAACCAGAGCAACTCCATAACCTAATGGAAAATTCCCTAGTCTATATTTCTTGGTGCCTCATGGGGAAGCACCATCCATATTTGGATCCAAAAGGTTTAATAGAGAATGTTAAAGTCAAATCCAACTAAATATGATGTGTCCGTCTATCTTTCATTCATGGCAGGTAATGGAAAAGTGAACCTCATGAACAATATATATGAATTGAGTATGCCCTAAATTTAAATCACAATCATTTGTGTACATAAGAAATTGGTTAGGAAGAATTAGGGGTGAGCCCCCAAATGGATAGTATGAAACCATGCAACTTATAACATTCTATCCTAGCCATTCACTAGGATACACATAATTGAGTGGTACTAAGGAGGTGGGCCCCACAAATGGTCAGGAATTATTTGTGTAACTACCAATGTTCAATCATATCCGTTCATAGGGATAGACATGATTGAATGATGCTAAGGATGGGACCTTATGATAGGCTAATATCTATTCGTGTAACTTTCAAATTTAAATCCTAGCCATTTAAGGGAGAGGTAATTCAATTAGGCCCGTTGTAAGCTCTACTTCCACAAATGGAAAAGATATATTCACACATACACCTACTTTTAATATCATCCATTCATGAGGAGGGAGATCCAACCACCTTTTGCACATGGGGGAATCCCACAAAAAAGTGAGATCACTTTACTACCTAAGATCAAGAATCCATGTCACCCCATGACATTCAATGGATATTCATCATTTCCCATGGATTCTTCCTACCACCTCAACATATTCTCAGTGACAAATCTCTGCTTACAATGAAACATATGTGTTAGACCCAACCCATTCATCTAGTTGATAGCCAATTAGAAGTGGATATGTTTCCCTCTGGCTTAGACAAAAAGACAAAACACCATGACAATAGGTGTTAAAATACCCATGCATATGAACCTCAATATTGTCTTTTACACAATGTATGAGGGATATATCTACATGTCAGCATACATCTGCATGTCCTGATAAAAAGTGGAACACACAAAAAATTTGAAGGATCTTTTAACATTGTTTTTAAGGTAAATTAGGGGGGAATCACAAGCAATATGAATCAAATAAGGATAATCAAGAGGTGATGGAGGACATAGATAGAAAATGGAATTTCAGTTGTTGGGTAAGGACAATTATATTGAAGAGCCAACTCTCCCTTAACAATTGAGGAGATGAAACATGCTAGAAATTTCTCTCCAATTAGCCTATAAAGGAAAGGAATTTTTCAATAACAGGGACCAAAATTTCGGAAAATATAAAGCTTCTTTTCCTCAAGGGTGTTGATCAAGGAAGAAATTCTTTAAATAAAAAAATAAAATAAAGCATGAGTTGTAAATTGGAAGGCTTTAAAATTCATCTTCTTAGTTGTATCAAAATGTAACCTCTGTGTTAAGTGTCACTCTATTATTTCCATATTCTATTCTCATATATATTTTTTTTTATGTTTCAATTTTATAAATAAGATTTTGATATTGAAATTTGATGAAATATCCATTGTGTTTAGGATCTTATGTGGTGACTTGATAATAATAAAGATTCTATGTGATATGAATCGACCTCCAAAAATTTCCCATATCCTCACTTGGAATCCAAGGTTAAATTATTTTGCTTATCCTCCTAGAATCTTCATTTAAGGCCTTATGATTAAGTTTCCTCCCTATACCATGTTCAAGGCCACATGAATCAAAATTGTTGTTGAAAACCTTCTAATGGGGCATGTATCCCCTCTCAGAGGAAAACGATGCAAAAGTAAGGTCCTATGTGGTGATTCAAGGTTGTGTTCATGTTTCTTGATCCTTAGAACCTACCTTTAGGAACTAAGTATTTACTTTCCTCCCTTGACCATGTTCAAGGCACCAAGCTCAATATTGAGTGTTAAAAAGTAACCCTAATTATGCCCACATCCTATTGAGGTCCTAGCCATTGGGTGTCCTCTCTCATCCATGTCTAACAACTTGAGAATGAATTTTGGTTGTCCAAACTTTCTAATATTACCCATATCATCACTTGAGGGAAATATATTCCATATATAGATATAATTAGTGGTTTGAGGCCTCATTAATGGCCTAGAGTCTTAGAAGCTACCTTTTAGGACTAATATCAAAGTGTCATTGACTAACCTTTGTATAAAACTTCAAAGTAATACCTAGTTCTCTAAAATACATAATGGTGCCAATATGCCGTTTGAGAGGAAAATAATCCCCTTGGAAGGTCGTGCATGTTGGTTCAAGGTGTTTTTCTTGTCCCTCAATGCATAAAATATTCCTTTAAAGTGTACAGTCTAGGTTTCCTTCCTCCACCATGTTGAGAACCATGTGAACCATACCTTGTTATTGAAATTATAATGGTGATGATAACCCTATTTGGAGGCCAAATATCCCCTTTGGAGGTCATGTGTTTTGATACAAGGAATTGTTATTGAACATGGATTTCTATCATCTTCATTTAAGGTCCTAAGACTTGGATTTTATCCCTAGAAAATTTCCAAGACCCCAAGACCCACACCTAACATTCAAAACATCATAATATCATGACTAATTGGCAATGTGATGGGCTCTAAAGTGAGTGTTACTCTCCATATATTATGCAATGTTCCATATTACGTGTGCTAGAGAGGAGGGGTCTTATTTCAATGTAAAGGCCCAGATGGGGATTGATCATGTAAAAGTGTTGGTCTAGTTGGGATCAATACCCATGGTATAGTCCTGGAAAGTCATCTTGGTTTTCATTTCAGTATGTGTTGGATTAATGGAATTTCTAACTGCCCCATGATGGGTGGAAGTCACCCTCCATGTTGGGCCATTCGTGCCCTAGGTTGGTGCGTGGTGCTTCTTTGGATGAATCCGTTAGGACAAATGACTTAGGGGATCCCATCCACACTCATGTTTATGATTTTGATATGGTGATTGTGCATGCAAGGGTTGTCATGCTTGTCTCACTACACCTCATTTTTTCCCACTTTGACCTAGTTTACCATGTATTCACCCTCCTCTTGGCTCAAGCATGCCAAATTGATGAATATGCCATCCTTTTGAAGATGACACACCACCTAAAGGAGGAGGGTGTTGAGGGAAAATGAACATCATTGGGTTTACTTGGGGCATGACATCCTCCTTTCATTCTCAACATTTCATTAAGTTGCAACAACTCATCATTTTCATCATTATTTTATGTCTTATAAAATTTAGTTTTTGGCTTGTGGATGTCAAACCCTAAAAAATTCATTTTAAGTCATTTTAAAAGATTTTAGGTTGGTTGACTCTTAAAAGAGCTTAAGTTAGCCTAAAAAAACATGTAAATAAGACTAACCTACTCATTTATAACACAAGATCATGAGATCAAATAAAACGATTTCTGTATTTCTTCTTGTCTATCTCGCCTAAGTCATTTTAAGTGATTTTAATTTTTTTATGTTGGTTAGCTCTAAATGGAGGTAAAGTTATCCTAAAAAATCATATAAATAAGGATATCCTCCTCATTTGTAACACAAGATCATGGGATCAAATAAAGTTATTTATTTATTTCTTCTTGTCTATCTTGTTCACACCTCTATTCTTGGAATCTTGGAGCTTAAATGTGGTATTTTATTGTTATTTAAAGGCTAAAACTTAATCTTGCAAGGATTTTTTAAGGGAAATGTTTCTCAGGAGGATAACTCTCTTCTTCTTTACTTTACCTGTGCGGTAAGAATATTTTTTTCTCTTGCATTGCAATGTCAAAGTCATCTAAGGTAAGAGGTAATTAGGGTTTTTATCTATAATGAAGTTGTCTTGTAAGTGAAACATCCACCCTTGGAGGATCTCTCTTGTTACGCCTTTTCCACCTCTCTTTCCCTTATCAGGTCAAAACAAACATAACCTTAGGGTTTCTTTTTTTCCCCTATTTCACCAAAATTGGATCACCAATTCCTGAGAGGAACGCTAATCACAATTCCTTGGTGGCCTTAAAGGGGACAACCTCGATTATTGTTTTCCCTAATCTTCACTCAAAATCTCTTTTATCAAAATTCTTGTACTATATATTGCAAAAAATACAAAAAATATAATATTATGAAAAACCCTAAAAATCTTATATTTTTTCAAAAAACCAAAAAATAATTTTTGTGTGCCCTAGTTATTTAATTTTGATTTTTTGAAGTAGTTAATTGCAGCAATAAATTTTAGATCTTGATAAAATAGTGAAAAATCCTAAAAAGTTATAAAAATATTGCAAAAGGTCATTTTTTTACCCTAATATTTCCCTAAAGGAGGTGACGTCATCCCAAGGTTAGGTGACTTCAACCCTTAGGTGAGGGATATTTACTCAATTCCTAGGTCAGCCAAGGTGACCATGGAGGGATTTGAGGTCAAGCATATTTCTGATTTATCTTGGCTGAAGAAAAACATAGACCTATGGCAGAAATAAGCCCCAAAATAAATCTTAAAGTCTCCCAATCAAGTGTTCCCTAGGGGGATTGAAGCTCCACGTGGTAGGGTTCGCTAGAAGGTAAATTTTATGCAATTCTTGTGGTTAATTTGGGATATATTTCTTGTTTATTCTTCTTGGGTTTTGTCGCAGAAATAAAAATTAGTATATTGAATACTCTTTATTGCTTCTAACCTTTCAATTTAAATGGTTTATTGTATGCATATATCATTAAATACATTAGGAATTGGTCTACTAACATTGCAAAGGTCTTGTAGGGATAAACTTAAGTGTTTTCTATTATGATTATTATAAGTCTATCTTTACCTCATTTAGGGGAGCTTCGCATGGCCCAATGAGAAGGGTCTAAAGAGGAAGGGGGTTACAACAAGGTGCCAATGGGTGTACTTCCTTGAATAGTTTATGATCATATCACTAGGTACACCTACCATATTTGGGTCCAGTTACATCATTTTGGTCCACTTATCATCAATCATGGAAGGGTGCTAGTTTTGAGGTAACATTTTTAGGAACCATTTATAGGAACTAAGCGATTCCTTGATTGATTTCAATGACTTATCTCAACAATTTGGACACCTAAAGTCTAGGTGAGTTCTTGTTTTATTTTTTATAATATTATTGTTAAAATACCAACTTTGCAAGTCTTATATGGTGACTCCAATTAAAAAAGCACTTCGTGAAGGCCAAAATTGCTATACCAATTTTTGGTTTTGTTTCCAGGTAAAATTTAAATATTGTTCTACAACATCTTGTCATGTGGTTGGGTCAAAGTCATATCTCTTTGGAAAAAACAACAATTTTTGTAAGAAGGTTGAGGTAATTTTTTGTTTTGTACTTTGGTAAGATTATTGTTGAGTACAAACTTGATGGGTCTTATCTGGTGAATCCACTAAAGAAAAATAAATCAAAGAAGTATAATTCAAGAGCAATGCCCTAAACTAGTGATGACAACTATTGAGTGTAAAAGGTGAACATACTTGTTAGTTAAGAAGAAAGAAAGTTATTCTCAACGACTCCAATGAAGAAGTTTGCATAACATGGAAAAATTTTGTTCTAGAGAGTTTAATTGGGTTCTTCAACTTGATGGCCCTTTGGATTTTTCAAATATCTGGGATTCCCCTCATGAAATGGTAGATGTAGCATTCCAAGATACTCCAATGTTTATGGCAATGAAGATTCAGTTTCATCTTATCTTGTAACATTTTTCAAATTTACAAAAAGGAATAACATTCTTTATGAAGATTATATAATGGATTATCTCTTATCTAACATCAAGAACTATTCCAAGTGGTGGTATGAATCTCTTGGAAAAGTAACAATTACATATTTTGTAGTATTTTTGGAAATATTTTGCAAATGTTGGTGTTCTGATGACATTGGCCAATGGCTACCCTTCATTGAAGAAATCAAGAAATTATATGATGCAAAAAATATTGTTGAAGAAAGTCCCAGGCCTCCCTCTAAGGAAGAAAATTATTCTAATCCATTGATAAAATATGGGGATATTATCGAAGAGTGTCGTGATAAATATTAACCCTAATAAAACTCCCATGAAGAGACTATTTTTGAAGAATCTTTCACTCAATATTTTGTTGAAGAAAGTCCCAACCCACCCTTGAAGGAAGAAAAGTATTCTAATTCATTGACAAAATATGCGGATATTGTTGAAAAGTGTCATGACAGATGCCAACGCTCAGAAAAATTCCATGAAGAATTCATTATTGGAGAATATTCAACTCAATATTTTGTTGAAGAAGCTAAAGACAGTGACATCTCAAGTCCTATGGTTGAAGAAGCCTAGTATTCTTGAAAATAAAAATGATGGTTTTCCAAGAAGTGAAGTTCAATATGTCTAAAATGAAGGTCTTGAGAAAGAGTTTGAAGAAGAAGCATATGAATATCACCTTGCCCTAAGTGAAGAAAGTGTGAGTTCTCATAATCTTCAAATAGTCTTATGATGCCTTGATGTGTTTGAAAGAAAATAACAGGATTCATTTGCATGGCAAAGAAGACAATGATTATTGGAGTTTTTTCGGTCCTCCCATCTATGATTGTTTGAGGATTGGGAGTGGTGTACTTGATTTTCAAAGCCGAGTGTTGTACTTGATATTTAGAGCCACATATGTTCTAAGGAAGATGTCCATGATTTTTTTTGGTCATGTAGAAGTAAAGAGTTTGTCAAGACAAAGTTTATCCTTTACACATATTTCTGTCAAAGAATTTATGAAGTTCAAGAGAAAAATGAAGAATCTCTTGAAAACCCATTCTCCATTGAAACAAATGTTCAAGACATTATTGATGAATACATGGTTGAGGCATTTCCTTTCTCTCTTCATTATGATGATGGTTTGGTGAATTTTTATTTCTTTTTCAAAGGCAATGTTTTTGAATATGATAGGCTGCAGGATCTTCTTGCCAAGAAAAATGGTTTCTACAGATGTGTTGATGTGCATTCCCCTGATGAGCATATATGTGTGTGGGTCATTTGGAATTTATTTGGGATCCCATAAATGATTCTTACAATGAGGGAATTGTAGTTTTTGAAGACCTTGGAGAACCAAAATTTGATATGATCTCTCAGGATGCAATTCAATAATGCTTCCTCACCATCGATGATGGTAAAGGCCCTACACATGGGGACATATGTTGCTAATGTTGACCAACCCAATTTATATTCTCATGCACTGGAGTTACACTAGCATTATCATCCATGTTTCTCAAGGACTAATATAGGTTTGGACAACAAGAACATACTAGTAAGTTTTGGACGATGGATTTCGACAAGGTCAAATCCCAATTAGGTATGGGTGCAGGTATCGTGTTAACTTCCCTATATGGTGAGGTTTCTAATTTTTATTTTTTTTTAGCATTTGAAGGTACTAACCATGTAGCCAAATATGAAGATATATTTTTGAGTTAGATAAAAGTTATGGTATCAAGTTTTTAAAGATTAATAATGACTCTGATTTAATTGTTATGTGAGTCAAAGGAAAGCTTGCATGTGAAAATCAAAGATTAAAAATATACAGGGATGCAGTATGATTTGTCATAGAAACTTTTGACACCTTACATTCACAAGTGATCCCTAGAGCTTAGAATGACCTCTCTGACTCCCTAGAAGCCTTTGCTTCTGTTTTTCACCCCTGAAAGTTGTCCTAGAATTGAAAAGAATACAAGTGGTTTTTAGAACTTTAGTTCAGAATGACTTTGAATGTCGACATATTTTTTAATGACGACGAGCAAATACAAAATTTTATTAACAACACATAAAAATTCTTTCAACCTCAATATATATAATTCCTTACTAGTTTTGAAAGACATTGGGGTAGAAAATAGATTTTGGAGAACATGTATATGATCAAGGCAGTTTGTACTTGATCCTAGTCTAAACATGGATAGAAAAATATTGTGAACAACATTTCTTCATAGCAAGAGTTTGAAGACTTCCAGTTCCATGATATATTCTCCCATTGTAGTTACATTTCAATAAAGGTAATTACATATGCTTAGTTCATCATTGACGTGGTCTTGTCTCGAACTATTACCAAAGACAAAGGAAAAATAAATAGCATGAATGCTATGCTAATGATGGCTTCAATGGTGGTATGATTTCACTTGACTTATTTATCTCATCGTGCCTATAGTAGGTAGGTAGGTTGCATAATCTCTTAGATAAGGTTTTTTATTTTGTCATTTTCTTTTACCCGTGCATTGCACTTGTTATTTAATGCATTTCATTTCAATTTGAATAAGGAAAGAATGAAGTGTCTGCCTCTGACACATTTGATGAAATTGTTGTTTGAAGTATGTGTAGGTCTACAGGTTCCAAAAGATTCAAATGCTCTCACACACTTTTGGAAGAAGTGCATGTATTTTAGTTAGATTCAACTTTTGTCCTCCAGATACTCTATAGTGTGCCATTTTAGATGTGCTAGAGAGGAGGGGTCGTTTCCAATGTAAAGGCTAAGTTAGGGCTTGACATGTAAAAGTGTTGGTCTAGTTGGGCTCAAGACCCATGGTCTGGTCATGGAAGGTCCTCTTGGTTTTCATTCAATGAAGTGTTTGCTTAGAGGCATTGTTGATTTCGCTTTGATGGGAAGAAGTCTCTCCATCATGTTGGGCCATTTATGCCTTAGATTAGTGTTTGATGCTTCTTTGAATGACTCCATTAGGACACATGGCTTAGGGGATCCTCACACTAATATTTATGATTTGTAGAAGATGATTGCACATGTAAGGGTTTTCATACCCATCTTAGCACATGCCCACTTAGACATATTTTATCATGTATTCACCCTCATCTTGGATCAAGCATGCCAAATTGATAATGACATCATTATTTGAAGACCACACCACCTAAAGGAGAAGGGTGTTGAGGAAAAAAACACATTGTTAGCATTATTTAGGGCATGACAAACTCCTTCCATGCTCACTATTTCATCAAGTCAGAGCAACTCGTCATATTTATCATTACTTTATGTCTTATGAGGTTTAGTCCTTGACTTATGGGTGGCAAACCCTAAGAGCTCATTTTAAGTCATTTTAAAGCATTTTAGGTTGGTCATCTCTAAAATGAGTTTAAGTTAGCCTAAAAAGTATATAAATAAAGATATAGTCCTCATTTGTAACACAAGATCATGGGATCAAATACAATTATTTATTTTTTTCTTCTTGACTATCTTGGATAAGTGGTGTGCAGCTCTATTCTTGGCATATTGGAGCTTAAATTTAGTATTTTCTTAGTGTTTGAAGGTTGATGGGTAATCTTGTAAGGCTTATTTAAGGGAAATAAATCTTTGGTGGATAAATCACTTCTTCTTTGACTCTTGTTTTGTGGTAAGGATCTATGTTTCCTTGTGTTGCAATGATTGAGATGTCCAAGGTAAGAGGTAATTAGGTTTTTTATGCATAATAAGTATGTTGTCTTGTAAGTGAGACATCCCTCCCTAGGGGGTTTCTCTTATTATTCCTTTGGCACCTCTTCTTACCCTAATTAGGTTCAAACGAACAAAACCCTAGGGTTTCTTGGTTTGCCCTAATTCATCAAAATTAGATCACCAATTCTTGAGAGGAACAGTGGCCTTAAAGGGAAGAGACTTTGGTATTTATTTCCCTCATCTTCACTTGAGGGATTTTTTATTTTATTTTTTTCCTATAAATTGCAAAAAATACAAAAAAGTCAAATATTGTGAAAAACCCTAAAAATATTAATTTTTTCCAAAAGATAAATTGCTATATATTAAAAGATAAATTTGAGATATAAATATCATGATAAAAATTATATAACAAAGTATGTTTCCTTCAAGTTGCAATTTCAATAATGAAAAATTGCAAATATGACCAAAGATGGTATAGTGTGAATTTAAATATAGCAATCCAAATCATATAAAATTGAGACTACTTTAATATCAAATCTCTCTCTTTTTTGTAAGGCTCGCACACATGGAGTTTCGAATCGACGAATTTATATAGGGAGTGCCTTAACAGTACACACATTCACCATTTATTCTATGCCTCCCGACAATATCAAATATCTCTTTTACACAAAGAGAGATTTAAATTATTTCTATTTATATATATTTCATTAATGTATAATATTATTATATTTATTATAAGTATCATAGGTCAACATGTGAGCATTACTCAATAACATATCTATCAAATTGAGTTGTCAAACATCTAGCTACTTTCAACATAATAATAAAAAGAAAATTGTGAATAATTGAATCATAACCCTCTAAATTTGATTTAAAATTTAAAAAAAATGCTCAAGATATACACATGTCATCACATAAACACATTCACAAGCTTTATGGGCTGCATTCAAGTTTCCTTATGTGGACATGTTTCTTACTACCTCTAATCTAGTGATTATGTGACATAATGCATGTCAAGATTGGTGGTGATAGTGTTGTAATAAATATATCAATTGAGTAAACTTAAGAAGCCCAGTTAACTCCATTAGCATTAATAATATAACACTTTCAAACCTATCAACATGACATTCGATAAGTACCTCACAGCACAACATTTAATGATGTTGTTGTGGGGATATGAAATATTGGATTTGATCTAACGATCAATCTAATGGTTTAAAATATCACCGCAAAAACATTAAATATTTTGTTGCGGGATGCTTATTGAACGCGTATCAACACAACCAATTCATGTAATAAATACTCAAGTCAATGTAACTAACCTATTCATTCAATACAAAAGAATCAACCCAACCCAAATCCATTTAAAAACCCTAGTAAAATCCATTAACATTAATAACATAACACTTTCAAACCTATCAACACAACCTGTAAGTCCAGGATATTTTTTAAGGATTCTAATATTATACTTAAGTATAGTATTCTAGGTGATTGTTTTGGATTGAAAAAAACATGTTTATAGATAGGTAGGCGAATATTAAATATAAATCATATAATTAACACTGAAATGTGTAAATTTTGGCGAATATTATGATTAAAAACACATATTTTATGTAAATATAGGCTATATTAGAGACTAAAAATCACCAAATAACAAATTTATTTTTTGAAAAAAAACCCAAAAATAGCCAATTGGCGAAATTTCGCCCCTAAAAATTACCCTTCCTGTAACCCACCTAGAATTGAAAAACATTTTATTTTTAAGAAAACATTATTTTAAAAGTTAATTTAAAGTTTTATGTTGTTGACCAAGGATGGTCAAAGATGACTGTAATTGAATATTTTTATTTATTTAAATAATTAAAAGAGGAGACACCTATCCAAAGAAGATTGCTGAAGAGTGTTCATTGACCCACTAGGAGGAATGATCTACTGTAGAAGGACAAAATGACAAATGGTAGCAACAACATTCACTTTCTAGCTGTTGCAGGAGGAAACATTCCTATAATTGTGGTCATGTTCTCTGGAAAGAGGAACTGAGTAGGTGGCTCATTAAATTGCAAAACTGACCCAAAGACCTAGGAAAGCTTATATATACCATCGAATTGAGTAGGAGGCTCACTACATTCTATTCTAAGTGATTACAGACTTGTGGTTTTGTTGGAAACTGAAATCTTAGGCACACAAGAGCAATTCAATGAGGGGAAAGCTAAAGTGAATTGCTAAGAGTTAAGTCTGCAAGTGTGATTGCTAAGATACAGAGTATTGTGTAGGATTCTACACAACATCTTCATCCCGGTGGTTCAATGAACAGGCTCAGGGGTCCTAAAGTAAGTGATCTTGGTTGCTTTCAGGAGATGGTTGGGAGGAACGGTCTTCTTTGGGGTGTTTGTCCACTTTGACAGTTAAACATGTTCTAAGATGCTCTGATTACTATCTATAAATTTGTATTATATCTATATCTCAATAATTTTATGAATGTTGAAAGTCTCCCTAAGACTATTAATTATTTTCTGAAATATAATAAGATAAAAGGATACTATTTCTGTATATTATCGGATAACGAATGCTACAATTTTTACAGAGTTTTCATAGCAAACTTGTAGATTATTGTAGTTCTTATTTTAGAGAAAACTGTATATGTGTGTGTGTGTGTGTGTGTGTGTGTGTGAGTATAATATTTCATAGATAGTTTCTTATTGCAGATATAATGAATACTGACTATTCCTTTAGTTTTCTTTTTATATACGTTTATAGATTTTACAAATCATGTTATTTTGCTAAGTAAACAATGAACAAATTTTTCATTTAGGGTTTACTTTAAAAGTATCTTTCAAACAAACTAAAATACAAAGGCTTCCTGCAAGGGTTCAAAACCCATAAACAAATTACTTTTATAACATTTTATAGCCGAAAGGCTTGAATTTATTTACTAAACTCACATAGCCAAAATGCCCTTTTCTTCTACAAAAATGGTTTAGAATAAAGCATTTTATTTTAAACAAAATTGAAGAAGAACTACTATATCTGTAAATTTTAAACAATATCTCTTTTAAGCGTAGGTAGTACAAACCTAAAGGATTAAAAATTCCTGTATAGTAATTATTCAAACTTACAACCGGAAGGATTAAAAATTCCAAATTAAAGCTTATAGCTAAATATCCTAGGTTAATAGAGAAATTAACACAGTAAAACAAATCAAACTAATCCCATGATGTTGGCAAGAAAAATGTAGGATTTAAGCAATAAACAATTATATTTTCAAATGGTTCCAGCTAAATAAGTACTTTGTAGGTCACGAGATTGAAGCCTATAACGCTCTTTCCTTTCCATTTTTTTCTTATCAAAACGCTAGACGCACTTGGTGAATCTTTTACCGTTTATTAAAGTATCGACGGAAAGTAAAACGCTTAGCACATCATCCATAAACACATATTACGCTAACACATAATTATTATTAATCACACATTTTCTTTTAACAAAATATGAAATCAAATAGTGCAGACATAATATTTCACAACGAAAGGCCATTTATGTTGCACAAAAGTTGAGCCACAATTTCCACATAAATCCAGTAAGACCATAGTAATATTCAAAAGATAAAACAAGTGTAGTTTATACACAGAGTAGAGCCATATTTTTTTAAAATAGGAAGAATGCTTGCAAGAGTATAAAAACCAAATTTAAGTAAATTCGCAGGTGGGTAAACCCTGGAAAAAACATGCATTACAACTTTCAAATGTTTAAAAGAAACAAAATCGTTGTAAGATATCGTGTTGTAAAAACCTACAGCATGTTTACACACAAGAAACTACATTTTAAATGATTCCCTTGACTTACGGTCTGTAAAAAGGAACATATTATTTATTAAAACTCTTTCTTCTAACTGCAGGATTTAGAGTCAATGTTCCATCTTTATCAGTAAACGCCATAGAGGAAAAACTGTAGAAAATTTACCATAACATAGATTAAATTCATATGAACCCTTGTAAACTCCCAACGAAGCCAGACCAACAAGGAGGAAGCATAGTTCACTTCACCAAAAAACCAAGGTTCGAGGCTCATAGGTCTTACCAGAGCCATGGACATTACCAAATCCCAATCTCTGCGCACCCAGCATTGGCATTAAGTGAACCAACAAGTTTAGTTGCCAGACAAACAACAAGATAAGGTTAAAGCTAGTTTTAATGTGTGATAAAGAAATAACTTAAAGTAATTTAAGATTCGACTACACACATAAAAGGTTTAAGAACAAACCTGTAACAAATTGGATCTCTGCAAGAAGATGATGAAAGGATACAATACCATTGGCATAGTGAACACAAAGATGAAAAGTGCAGCAGCAGAGTCAAATGATGGAGGGGATGAGAGCCTTTGGTTCTCCCCCAATCCCACAATGAAAAAAAAAGTGCAGAATGCCAAAACCCTAGAGATCGAATAGGGTAAAACCCCCATCTAGTTGGAAAGCACTAATTTACTCTTCACGTGATCACTTTTAAGACCCCACCTACCTTGACATAGAGCGAAATGTTTACCCACATTTCCATAGTTCAAACATCCTTGATTATTGCATAGTTCCTTATGGTGCAAATATGTTTTATGTGTTAGCTCTAGTATATGGTAAAGGATCATGGCATAGTTTGATGTTTTTCTTATTTGTCTTGTCAAACCCTTAGCATTGTTAGGGCCCCCCTGATGTAAATTCCTTGGACACTTGGATGTTAGAAAATGAGGCGAGCTCTCCTCCAAAACACCTGCATAAAACCAATGTAGGATATGCTTTAGCCGATAGGCTAAGTAAGACCTATTCACCTATTAACACGATCTTCAATCTAGAAATTATAAGCAAGGTTTAGAGACTTAAGCATGGCGACAACCATCTTTATGCACAACAAAACAAACACACAATGCATAACTTATGACAAGGAAACTGGAACTTGTGTAAACTGGAAAGAAAGTAAGCTACCATGGTACTTGGAAATTGTAATTCCAGAGTAGTTTAATATGAATCATTATTACATCAATCTTAGTCAAAATATTAAGATTTAAAGTGTTTGTTAGGTGAAAATAGTTTTGTTCTTCTAATGACCTTATGTGTTAAGTTTTTTTCTTACTATGGGATTTTGGTGTTGTTACATGTGGTATTAGAGCGAGTTTCCAAACACTAGGCCTAAAGTTGGATCAACTCGTGTACAAAACAAGAAAACAAAAAAAAGTTACTATGTTTTTTTTTTTTTTTGGATAGAAATGTAAACTTTTATTTTGCAGGAAATGTAAGGAGTAGAAGCATCTTTTGAAGATGGATCCCATCATAATAATCCAGATAATATATATGTGGAATTAAATAATCAACCATTTGAATTGCTTCAAACTGTAAAAGACTTAAAATATGAATTACAGACTGTAAAGGAAGATAACGAAAGAATTGTAAGAGCACAATAAGAACTAAATCAAATATTTCTAGATAAAATACATAGGATAAAAAAAGAACATGAAACTTAATCTGGAACGATATCTTACAAACGTAAAGGTAAGAAGCTTAAATTTTCTGATAATGAAAGTAATTCCTCTTCAGGAATTAAAGTAAGGTCACAAAAAGAAAAGTATAAATAATCTAGTGAAAGTAGTGATAGTGACAGTAGTCCTAAAAAGAGAAAATATAAACCTTATGAAGAAATTTCAGGAGAAAAAAAAAAAAACCCTATGTTTAATGGAGAGGTGGAAAAGGGTGAAGAAGTCGAGGCATGGCTGTCATGTATGAAAAAGTACTTTCAAATTTATAATTACTCAGATAGGCTAAAATATTGGATGGCTATCTATAACTTAATCGTAAAGGTTGACATATGGCGGCAGGATATATTAAAGGTTGACATATGGCGGCAGGATATATAAAGAGTTAAAAACATTAAAGAAAGTATGTAACCTAGAGGACTTTCAAGAAATACTTCAAAATAATTTTTTTATCTGAACAGTATTATGAAGAAAGAGCTAAAGAGTTTTATGATCTTAAGCTAGGTTTAATGTGTATGAAGGAACTAAGTAGTAAATGTTTAAGTTTATTACGATATGTTCCTTATATAATTGATGAAAAACCTAAGATACCGAGGTTTTTGAGTTGTTTACCTCTTAGCTTCAAGGACATAATTGAATATGATAATCTAAAAACCCTTGAAGAGGCAATGAGGAAAGCTAATTTCTGTTATGAACAAAGAAAAAATAAGAAAGAAGGCATACCTAACTGGAAGAATAAAAGAACAACTAATTTTGAGCAAAGAAGGAAGTCTTTAATCCCAACAGAAATTTCGGAAATAATTCTCGATTTTTTTCTAAGAACAATTATCAAGGAACATATTTTAAAAATACACAACAGAATTTTACAGAAGCAAAGAACAGAGATCTATCTAATAATCATGATAAAAATAATGAAAAAAGAGAACCTGTAAAATGATGGGAATGTTAGGGACCTCATTACACCCTCATTATGTGAAGGAATGTTCAAACAAAAAGAGGAATTTTAACAATGTGCATACAATTCAGGAGGAAGCAACTGTTGGTGATGTAGCAAATGAAATGCACATAATTAATGCATCCTTGAAGAATCAATAGGCTAATCACCAAACATCCATGGTAGAAATAGAAGGTATGATACAAAACAATCCTATTTCTATTTTAATAGACCCAGGTGCTAGTTTAAGCTATGTGTCACCTAGTATAGTAGAAAGATGTAATTTACATTTGAAAAAGTTTGAAAAATATTGGTTGGTTTAGTTAGCTACAGGAACCAAAAGAAAGGTAGTTAACTATGTTGAAAATTGTGAAATGTTTATGAGTCAATTCAAAGCTCAAGTGAAATTAACTTGTATTAGCATTATGGTCATATGATGTTCTAATAGGTATGGACTGGCTGGAATAACACAAAGTAGTTTTAAACTGTTTTGAGAAAACATTTACTTGCTTAGATGATAAAGGAGAAATAATTATAGTCAAAGGGATACTTGGAAAAGTTTCTATTAGACAAATTTCAGCTTTACAAATGAAATTTTTTGTATGGACAGGTTGTTAAATTATTGTTGTGCATGTAATGAATGATGAACACATGAATAAAGAAGATAAGTTAAAATTTGATGATATACCAATCTAAAAAGAATTTTCAGATGTATTCCCGGAACAGATTCTAGGATTACCTGTGAAAAGAGAATTGGATTTTACTATTGAATTAGTACCAGTAGTTGTACCCAATTTAAAGGCTCCTTATCGGATGAACATATTAGAACTTAATGAATTAAAACTACAACTACAAGAGCGGATAGATAAAAATTACATAAGACCAAGTGTATCCCCTTGGGGAGCACCTCTCTTATTTGTTAAACAGAAAAAACGATACCTTACGTCTATGTATAGATTACCGTCAGTTAAACAAGATGACGATTAAAAACAGATATCCATTGCCCCACATAGATGATCTATTCGATCAGATACGCAGGGCAACAATATTCTCAAAAATATTCTTGAGATCTGGATATCATCAAGTCAGAATTAAAGATGAAGATATTTTTAAAACTGCATTTAGAACCCGATACGGGCATTATGAGTTTGTAGTTATGCCATTTGGGCTAGCGAACGCTCCAACATATTTTATGTGTTTAATGAACAATGTATTAAGTAAATATTTGGATAAATTCGTAGTTGTATTCATAGATGACATATTAATTTATTCAAAAACAAAGGAAGAACATGATGAACATTTACATATAATATTACAAGTTCTAAGAGAACACAAATTGTATGCTAAATTCAATAAATGTGAATTCTTCAAAGATAAAATACAATATCTAGGCCATGTGATATCCAAGGAAGTGGTATCAATGGATCTTGATAAGATAAGAAAAATAATGGAATGGAATGTTCCTAAAGACGTATCGTATGTACTATCTTTCATGGGGATTACAAGCTATTATCGGAAATTTATAGAAGGATTTTTAAAAATCACAAATCCCATTACATCCTTACAGAAAAAAAGGGAAAAAGATTTGTATGGGATCTAAAATATGAATAAAGCTTTAATAAGTTAAATGAATTATTAACGATTGAACCTATTTTAAAATAGCATATCCAAACAAGGACTTTGTTGTATGTGCTGATGCATGCAATGAGGGCCTAGGAGGAGTACTAATGCAAGAAGGTCACATAATAGCATATGAGTCGAGAAAGTTTAAAACACATGAAAATAACTATGCTAATTATGATTTAGAGTTGGCTACCATAATACATGCCATAAAAATGTGGCGCCATTATCTAATCATTAGAAGATTTTAACTAATGTTTGATAACATAAGTTTAAAATACTTATTTGATCAACAAAATCTGAACGCAAGGAAAGCAAGATGGTTAGCTTTCCTTAGCAAATACGATTTTGAGATCAAACATATAAAATGAAAGGAAAATAAGGTGGCCGATGCCTTATGTAGAAATGCAAGACTGAATTTTATAATAGATGTTAGCAGCTACACAACATAATTGGATGACAAGTTGGAAGATGGAGTAAAAATGGATAAAGAATATCAAAATCTAAGAGAAAAAGTTACAAAAAATGAATCTAAAAATGTAAAAATAGATTTCAGTTTGAATGAAAAAGGCTTAATGTTGTATTATAAAAAATATTATATGTACCTAATGTACCAGAAATTAAATTGTTGATTTTAAATTAAGTACATAAAAGTCCTTACTCGGGACATCCGGGTTATCAAAAGATGATAACAATGTTAAGAAAATATTATTTTTGGCCTAATATGAAAAATGAAGTAGCTGAATATATAGCTAGGTGTATAGAATGCTAGCAAGTTAAAGCTGAGAATCGACACCCATCATGTCTTTTGCAATTGTTGTCAATCCCAGATTGGAAATGGGAAATTATCAGCCTTGATTTCATAATAGGACTGCCTAAAAATCTAAAGAAAAATGATTCTGTAATGGTAGTGGTGGGAAAACTTAGCAAGGAAGCTCATTTTATACCTGTTAAAACTACTTATAAGGCTGCTAATATTGCTAATATTTTTATGAAAGAAATATTTCGTTTGCATGGAATTCCTAAGGAAATAATTTTTTATAGGGATCCTAAATTTACTGGTAACTTTTGGAAGTCATTGTTTAAAGGATTGGACATTAAGTTACATTTTAGTATTGCTTATCATCCACAAACAGATGGAAAAATAGAAAGAGTAAACCAATTTTTAGAAGATATGTTACAGATGTATGTTAGATATCATCCAAAGAAATGGGAAGAATATATGCACTTAGTCGAGTTTTCATTAAACAATCACTATCAAGCTTCAACTAAACTTAGTCCTTTTGAAATACTGTATGGTAGGAAATATAATACTCCCATTTCATGGAGTAATCCAGTTGATAGATTGATGTTAGGACCTGACTTGTTAAAAGATATGGAACTAACAATGAAACATGTACAAAGCAATCTAAAAATTGCACAGGACATACAAAAGAGTCATGTAGATATTAACAGAACTCAGAAAGAATTCCAAGTAGGTGATCGAGCATATTTTTGTCAAGGTAAAACCTAGAAAAATTTCATTTAAGTTGGGGATTTGAGATAAATTAGCACCTAGGTATTATGGACCGCTTGAGATCTTATCAAGAGTTGGAATAGTGGCTTATTAGTTAGCTTTTCCACCTAATATCAGAATACATAACGTATTTCATATTTCTATAATGAAAGCGTATGTGCATGATGTTATTCATGTAATCGATTGGAATGTCATTCAGGTAGAACCAGAAGGAGATTTTTAGGTGGGACCAGATTGTATCCTCGACAAGAGAGAAATTTTTCTTTGGAATTGCACCACTAGACAATAAAGGTGCAATGGAAGCACCTTAGTCTAGATGAAGCAACTTGGGAATTGGAGAGCCATATGCAGTAGGAATATCCAAGTTTGTTCCAGGAAGACTGAGATGATACTTAAGCAACATCGCGGACGATGTTGAACTTAAGAGGGGGTGTTTGTAACCGACCTAGAACTGAAATTTTTTTATTTCTGAGAAAACATTATTTTAAAAGTTATTGTAAAGTTTTATGTTGTTGACCAAGGATGGTCAAAGATGTCTGTAATTGGATCTTCTATTTATTTAAATAATTTAAAGATGAGACACCTATCCAAAGAAGACTATTGAAGAGTGTTCACTGACCCAGTAGGAGGAATGATCTATTGTAGAAGGCCAAAATGACAAGTGGCAAAACCAACATTCACTTTCTAGTTGTTGTAGGAGGCAACATCTCTATAATTGTGGGCATGTTCCCTAGAAAGAGGAACTGAGCATGTGGCTCATTTCATTGCAAAACTGACCCAAAGACCTAGGCAAGATTATATATACCAGTGAATTGGGCACGAGGCTCACTATATTCTATTCTAAGTGATTAGAGACTTGTGGTTTTGCTAGAAATTGAAAACGTTAGGCATACAAGAGGAATACGATGAGGGGAAAGCTAAAGTGAATTGCTGAGAGTTAAGTCTGCAAGTGTGATTGCTAAGATACATAGTACTGTGTAGGATTCTACACAACATCTTCATTTTGGTGGTTCAGTGAACAGGCTCGAGGGTCCTAAAGTAAGTGATCTTGGCTGCTTTTAGGAGACGGTTGGGAGGAACGATATTATTTGGGGTGTCTGTCCACTTCGACAGTTAAACAGGTTCTAAGATGCTCTGATTACTATCTGTAAATTTGTTTTATATCTATATTTGAAGAATTTTATGAATGCTGAAAGTATCCCTAAGACTATTTATTATTTTTTGAAATAGAATAGGATAAGTGGATATTATTTCTCTATATTATTAGATAACGAATGCTACAGTTTTTACTAAGTTTTCATAGCAAATTTGTAGATTATTGTAGTTCTTATTTTAGAGAAAACTGTATATATATATATATATATATATATATATATATATATTCTTATTGCATATATCATGAATATNTACAAATCATGTTATTCGACTATGTAAACAATGAAATTTTTTTTTGATTTAGGGTTTACTTTAAAATGATCTTTCAAACAAACTAAAATACAAAGGCTTCCAGCAAGGGTTCAAAACCCATAAAAAAATTACTTTTATAACATGTTATAGCCGAAAGGATTGAATTTCTTTACTAAACTCACACAGTCGAAAGGCCCTTTTCTTCTATAAAAATGGTTTAGGATTTAAGGTAAATCATTTTATTTTTAACAAATTTGAAGAAGAACTACTATATCTGTAAATTTTAAACAATATCTCTTTTAAGCGCAGGTAGTACAAACCTAAAGATCGAAACCTGTAGGGTAAAAATACCTTTATAGTAATTATTCAAACTTATAGCCGGAAGGCTTAAAAATTCCAAATTAAAGCTTACGTCTAAATATACCAGGTTATCAAAAAAATTAACACAGTAAAACAAATAAAACTAATCCCACGATGTTGGCAAGGGAAATGTAGGATTTAAGCAATAAACAATTATATTTTAAATGGTGCCAGCTAAAGAAGTACTTTGTAGGTTACGGGATCGAAGCCTATAAGGCTCTTTCCTTTCCATTTTGTTCTTATCAAAATGCTAGAAATACTCGGTGAATCTTTTACAATTTATTAAAGTATCAACAGAAAGTAAAACGCTTAACACATCATCCATAAACACATATTACGCTAACACATAATTATTATTAATCACACATATTATTTAAAAAAAATATGAAATCGAATAGTGCAGAAATAATATTTCACAACAAAAGGCCATTGATGTTACACAAAAACCAAGCCATGATTTCTACTTAAATCCACTAAGACCAGAGTAATATTCAAAAGATAAAACGATACTAGTTTATACACATAGTAGAGCCATAATTATTTAAAATAGGAAGAATGTTTGTAAGACTATAAAAACTAGATTTAAATAAAGTTGTCGGCCGATAAACATTGGAGAAAACATACATTAAAACTTTCAAATGTTTAAAAGAAACAAAATCATTGTAAGAGCTCGTGTTGTAAAAGCCTACAACATTTTACACACAAGAAACTGCATCTTAAATGATTCCCCAGACCCACGATATGTAAAAAGGAACATAATATTTATTAAAACCATTCCTTCTAACCGCAGGCTTCAGATTCAATGTTCCATCTCTATTAGTAAATGCCATAGAGGAAAAACTGTACAAAATTTACCATAACATTGATTAAATTCGTATGAACCCTTGTAAACTCCCAACGAAGTCGTACCAACAAGGAAGAAACGCGGTTCACTTCACCAAAGACCTAATTTTTGAGGCTCATAGGTCTTACCAGATCCCTAGACATTACCAAACCCCAAGCTCTATGCACCCAACATCGACGTTAAGTGAACCAACAAGTTTACCTTCTAGACAAATAACAAGATAAGTTTAAAATTAGTTTTAATGTTTGATAAAGAAATAAATTAAAATAATTTAATATTCTACTATGCATAAAAGGTTTAAGAAAAAACCTATAATGACTTGGATCTCTGCAAGAAGTTGATGAAAGGATCCAACACCATTGGCATGGTGAGCAAAAAGATGAATATCACAGTAGTAGATTCAAACAATGGAGGGGACGAGAGATTTCAACTCTCCCCCAAGCCCACAACACAAAAGAAAGTGCAGAATGCCAAAACCCTAGAGATCGAATAGGGTAAAACCCCCTTCCATATGGAAAGCACTAACGTACTCTTCACATGGTCACTTTTAAGATCCCACCTATCTCCACATAGAGTGAAATGTTTACCCATGCGTCTACATTTTATCCTGAAGTCCGACAGCTTCGATGTCTGAAATTCGAGAGACACGTGTCTGTTATTCAACGACAACATTTTTTTGGCATCGACCAGAATTCATCGGTTATTTGACACCATTTCAAACTCCGTCGACATTTCGACAGCATATCATCGTAAATTCGACAGTTTTTACTTGAATTAGGCATCGAAATTCTGACGATGAGGCGTTGAATAACCGATGGATATCACTTCAATCCGACACCTGGAAGCTGTCGTTTCTATAAACTCTTCGTCGGATTTCATGTCCCAGGCATTGGAATTCCAACGACTTGTAGGATGTTTAAAAAAAACAGCAGGCTTTAAGCCATACCGAGTTACTATTTAAGAATAGTAAAAGTTGGTGTTAAAATTACTGTAAATTAATTGATAATATGAATTTTTATTGCACTTTCACTCCTGAAATTCTACTATAAAAATACGTTTTAAATAGATAAAGTTCACTATTGTCCACCCTCTGTGACAAGAAATCACTTTATTGAACTATGAAAATTACCAAGACTTGAAAAAGCTGAGAAAACTATAACCTCAAATACAATTTCTGGGGTGAATTATACTCTAGTGTAGTATCGACTTTCAAAATTCAAACTAGATTTCTTAACTGGCAATCTTTTAGATTCTTCCCCTCATTGAATTTGAGACTTTTATCATGATATAAGTCACAATCAAACAATGATGCAATGGAGAAAATATTGGTATTTACAACAAATGGATGAAAGGTAATGGAAGCGTGTGAAGTCCACATTAGATGGAATTGATTGTAGCCAAATCACCTTAGCTCCTTAGTTGCAATTATACAAGTTGAAAGAATCGGTCTATTATTGTCAAGCATTTGATGTAAATAATTCGTTTACACTTTCACCCTTTTCTAGGACTATTTTTCTCAACAAATATGAAATCATGCACATACATAACTGGTGAACCATGAAAACAAAAAATAATATATGTTCTTATACTAGTAATGATGCCTAACTAATATCACATTGAACTATTGCCATAACAGAAAGTACATCTTAACAAAGAAAAAACACTAATATAAAGTTAGTCTCAACCCATAGGAGTTAACGAGATATAAGATATAAATAGGATACAAACAAAACATGTAAAAGGAAAGGAAGGTTTGCTATAAATGTATGGAAGAAAAGCATGTTCCCCAAGAGAACAGATTCAAACATAAACAAAATGTCAAGATACAAAAGGGTGTCATAAAACCCAGTGACCTTAGAGAAAAAGGCACAACATGTGGAACTGGTCCCTTAAACATTGATGCTTCCTGCACACATTTTAGCAACAAATCAGTTTAACTTCACACTTCAAGTGCACCTTGCATAGAAAATTTAAAGCCAATTTATTAGTTCCTGCATAGGATTCTTATTGTGGGGAAGATAATTAATATTAATTCTAGTCTAGTAGCCAGATATGTAAGGTATAATACATTTGTACATTAAATCACTCAGAATAACAATCATACATAGATAAGAAACAAAAGGGTTTTGAGGACATTGTTCAATCAGTTTCATGAATTGGAACCTTTAGTCATGAACATAAGAAAATCTACTTAGATAAATCCATTCATGAAATTATATGTCATGATGTATTTTCAAAATGAGTTATGGATCAGCCCCCATTTTATACTGTAGATTAATAAGTAAAGATGTTGACAATAGCACATACCCAAAGAACAATTCCATCTCTGCCAAGTGTTATGGCAAGGTCTACCTTTGTGTGTAAGTGTAAAACTTCATCTACACAACATGGACGAATGCTTGTAAGTTCTCAATGTCATATATGGCACATAACGCAAAGAGAAAAAGATATATAAAAAAGTGTGAATGGTATGGTGCAAAAAAAGAAATAAAATTAATAATTACAAATAAACCATGGTGATTTTTTTTCAAGTTTCATGCCAAGACAATTGATAAAAATCTATTAGAGAAGAAGGTTTATATAACTGAGATTAATCATTAAATGACAATAATATCTATCACAAATACACATCTTGTTAAATAACTAGCATAGTGTGTCTTTATTAATAACTAGGCTACCAAGGATTTTCGAGTAAGATTGTGATGGGCGAGAGAGGAGAGGACACTGGTGACAAAGGAGAGGGTATGGGAGGGAGAGGAGAAGAGGAAATTCCATGTCATCATGTGTTAGCCAATGAAATTGATTTAAATTTGAAGTACCGTATAGGTTAAGCACTTTTTGAATATAAATTTGGGGATAGGTATCATAAAAAAACTACTTTTTTTGTTTGTATTTTCAGTATATCTCCCTGTGCTTTTACTCAAATTTCTATCGGAAGAGCTCATTAGATGTGGAATTAAATTCTGCATCCAAAGAGTACCCACTCGGTATACCTTTTAACGGACCTCGATGTCATCATCATGATTTTTCAGGTATTTCTTGTTTTTGGGGTAGCGGGGTCTATCAAAAGTATGTCGAGTGGGTACTCGTTGGATGCAGAATTTAATTCCACATACAACAAGCTCTCTCGATTGAAATTTGAGTAAAAACATGGGGATATATGTCGAAAACACAAACAAAAAAATAGTTTTTTTCTTTTCTTCCTCCAAAATTAATAAATATTATTTTATTATTTTAACTATTATTTTATTAATTTTTTTTAGGAGGCCCATTTTGAGTTGAAATTTCCTCTAATGTGATATTGATAATTTAAAAAACCATTTCAGCATGATCTTGAAGCAAGTCATACTAGCATTTTGTGAGCGACATGCACATGTCCCTATTAGCAGGGAATAAAGGTTTTCTTGAACGATATGGAAATACTACAGAACAATGTAGGTGAAGTGAGCAACAACATAGTACATAAAGATAGATCAGCCATTGACATAAGACCTTTACCATAAATAGATATCAAATAAAAACATTGAGAGAAGACCTTAATATTGATATATCATAGTTCAAGAGAATATCTTGACATAAGGATAGATCGGACCTTGAGAAGGAATGGGGTTTACGCTTTTAGCCATTAGGTGTTTAGGCTTTTTAAAGTTTTTCATTAAAAAACAATTTTTTGGGGGGATCAATAGGTCATAGAAGCACTGGAAGTTGCAGGATCCATTTACTTCTAGAAGCCATGTCTCTTTAGTCTTCTAGGGTTTGGGTCCATCCTTGGGTTACAGATTTAGGGTTTAGGGTTATATCATATTTCATTTTGTGGATCTATCATTACTATTAGAACAACATACATAGAATGCAAACAAATTTATTGAATAAAGAATCAAACCAGAAAAGGTGATGTGATGTGCTTCTCCATTGCTAGCATCATTCCCTGTTTTGTTTTCAACCCCACTGTAGTGGAACCAAGCTGCAAATAAAATTTAAAAAAATGTAAGCTAACGTCTTGAAAATCCAAAAATGAATGGGTATTCAATGAATAGAGAGATGTATTGAACCTTGATTGCTTCCATGGAAAAAATATGCCTATGAACCCATCAAACCACAGAGTAATGTTAGGCGAGTTGGGCCTTATCTCCCTAGATTGAGCTTGTTTTCCACCAATTTAATTTTGGTTATACCCAGAAGCTCTGTCTCCATCCATCGTTGACCCTATGCCCGTTGCTTGATTGAGATCCCACAAAAGTCGATCGAAATTGCTTGTAAATTCGAGGTGGAGAAAGCATAAAAAGGGGGTTTCTCATGGTTCTGTTCTAGCAGGGCCCTCCACTTCCTCCTTCATTAATTGGGGCCGCTAGCTTTGCTTGCTAACTGAAGGTTCTCACTCACTTTTGGTCGTCCATACCCACGAGCATTAACGAGGATCCTTTCCTTAATGTTCGAGCGAGAGCAATTCAGAACTAGTAAGTAAGTAGCTGGTTGGTATGATGGGAGGGGCTTACACATGACACTCAGGTGGTCCAATGCAAAAACTCACTGCCGAGCCATATTTTTCTTTTTCTTTTTATGTAGTTGTGCCCTCCCGGTTAGGGTTTCAATTCTATTGGCTGCCAAGGTTTTGTGATTCAATGCACTAGGGTGATTCACGCCCTCACATCTTGGTTTGTTTCATCCAACCAGTCTTAGGGTGCGCCCTTTTCTCCTCATGCATGCTCAGTTGATTTCTAGTGTTCCTTTTGGGTAAATGGTCAAGATGGCTCCTAGAAGTGAGGCATATCCTGAAGATTCTACCTACGCATATAAGATCATGATCCTTACCCTTCATAAAGTGAGGGATAATAAGAATTTAACTACCCACCCAGTGAAGACCTGAGAGGTCTGGAACAACTTTACCTTTGGCTCAGGGCCCGCAAATTTTCAGCTCCATACAGGGATTGGGAATTCCATAAGGAAAAAATGTATGTCCTTCAATGGCTGGGATGAGAGTCAACATTCCTTCCAGGTCGACAGCTCATTGCAAAGTATGGATGGCTCTATTATCGGGACGTCTTTCTCTCCCTGCTTTGTCTCTAACTGGGTAAACTATAGCAATAAAATTGGCGATCCATGAACTTTATATATATATAATGCCATTTCGTGTCGAAAATTCGATGACATTGTCTATTTGGTGTCAAAACTCTGACGGGTATCGGGCCACTATGAAAAAAAAAATGCATTTCATCTGAAGTAAAATCCGAGAAGAAGGCCAAATTTCAAGGTGCCATCGGTTGATGCCATCATATTTTTTGTTCAAATGTAGTGGTGCCACATTTACATAGTTCACACATCATCGATTATTGCATAGTTCCTTATGGTGCAAATATCTTTTATGTGTTAGCTCTAGTATATGGTAAAGGATCATGGAATAGTTCGAAGTTTTTCTTGTTTGTCTTTTCAAACCCTGAGCATGGTTATGGTCCCCCTCGTGTCCATGCCTCGGACTCTTGGATGTTAGAACACGAGACAAGCTTTCCTCCAAAACACCTGCATAAAAACATTGTAGGATATGCTTTAGCCAATAGGCTAAGTAAGACCTATTCACCTATAACCTGGTCTTGAATCTAGTACTTGTAAGCAAGCTTTAGAGACTTAAGCATGATGACAACCATCTTTACGCACAACAAAACAAGCACATAATGCATAACTAATGACAAGGCAACCACAACTTGTGTAAACTGAAAAGAAAGTAAGCTAGCATAGTACTTACAAACTATAATTCCAGAATAGTTTAATATGAATCATTATTACAACAATCTTAGTCGAAATATTAAGATTTAAAGTGTTTGTTAGGTGAAAATAGTTTTAGTCTTCGAATGACCTTATGTGTTAAATTTTTTTTTTTTACTATGAGATTTTGGTGTTGTTACACAACCCATTAATGTAATAAATACCCAAATAAACTTAGCTAACCTATTCATTTAATACACATGAATCAACCCAAACCAAAATCATTTAAAACAATATTCTAACTCCATTAACATTAATAATAACACAACACTTTCAAACCTATCAACGCAACCCATCAATATAATTCATTCAATACACATCAATCAATCCATCAATACACATGAATCAACCCAATCCAAACCCATTGGCGAATTTTTTTTGAAGGCCACTTAACAAAGATGGATAATAAAATCTATCGAGATTAAAAAAGATAGATTTCATGTAGAAAATTGGAAATGGCATCCATTCGTTCATTGGGATAGATGTGGTCGGAATGCAATAATTTTTTTCACTACCCCTGACTCTTATCGATGAGCTGCATAGTATTCTTTTTTTCTCAAATCAAACGAGTGGGATGTGATTAGGCTTATTATAACTAATGGTTAAGTGCGAGAGAGGTGGGTCTTGGGGAGATCCATTGGAATGAATGAAACAGGTACGTAAATGGTTTGATAAATGTAGGTATTGTATTAGGGTGTAATGGAGATGTCATCATGTGGGAATGGAATGGTGAAGTAAGTGACCTTACCATAAATAAGGAATATGGTGCATTGTGGATCAGGGAGGTCTAAATGGTGATTGTCAATGGTGTATGAGGATTTGGATAACTTCAGTGCCATTTATGATCAAATGTTTAATGTGGCTAGATATAAATAATGAGATATTAATATGGGATAACCCGCAGAAAAGAGGCTTTATGGGACCTAGGATTTGTGTGTTGTGTTTCAGGGATATTGAATGTGTGGATCATCTGTTCTATAGGTCCTCTTTCTTCATAAATCTATGGTTGACCTCAGGGTCGTTTTGGCAGGTAGACACCATTAGAGAATGCTTGTACAATTGGTTTCATAACAAAGTTGCAGCAAAAACCTTTCCTCCGATTTTAATGTGGCAAGTATGGAAGTGCAAGAATCGTGCTCTCTTTCAGGATACCAAACCCTCACCTTTTGTTGTTGGTAGACGATCGATGCAGTTATTTTTGGATAGTAGTGTTCACAAGCGCAAGCTAAAAACCAAAGTTATTATGTCACCTCATATTCAGGAGGGATTCCCATATGGCTATTTTGATGGGGAAACAAAGGATGGTTTTGGTGGTGCTGGATGGTTTTGCATATTAAAAGAGATCATTTGATATGCATGATATTAGCAGTGGGAAGGGGAAACAATGCGAGAGCTGAATTACTTGCATGTTGGGGACTTGTTTGGTTTGCTCGAAAAAGAGGTATATGTAAAGCATCTTTCTTCGGTGACTTCAAAATGGTTATTAACTGGCTGAATGGGGGGATTGCGATACATTCCAAAATGTTAGAGTATTCGTTGACTAGGATCGGGAGTCTCATTGGGGAGTTATGGGAGGTTACTCTTTCTCACATCTATTGTGAGTTGAACACTTAGGATGACTACCTCTCAAAGCAAGCAGTTAGTATTTTTGATGGATTTCTCAATTTTGAGGAATTTATTTCCTCACAGTTGGTAGACTAGGGCTCTTTTTTTATTTTCTAGGCATCTTGGACTAGGTAGTGGTTATTTTTAATATTAGGCTTTGCTCAACATGTTCAACATATGGGATTGTATATTTTCAGTCACTAATATTGTGAGATAGACTAATAGAAAGTATTTACAAAGATGTATATGAATATGGTATGTTATATATACTTGATGAAGATTACTTCCTGATTATATATAACTTTGATTTCTATAAAAAATAAGTTGCAGTTTTTTTTCCTTGAAAAAAAAATTCCATGTAGAAAAATCTGAGCCAAAGACCTAGAAAGACAAAGCTACCATGTAGATAAATATAAGGCTTTGGGTCCCTTCGTAAAGAAAACTTAAATTACCATAAAACTATGTCAAAGGTCAAGTTATGAACAAATTAAATATTAGTTAATTATTTTTTAATAAAAGAAGTAATTAAAGGTCAAGTCATGAACAAATTAAATATTAGTTAATTATTTTTTAATAAAAAAATAATTAAAATAAAATAAAATATTAATTTTTGGACCAAAGTTTAATATAAAAAAAACTCACTAGAATTTAACTAACGCCAATAGTAGTTGAATCTAATAAACTAACTCTCTTCATTCATAACAATAAATATAAAGTTTAATTCAAATCAACTATTTTTTATATATTTTAAGGTGTTGGAATAAACTAACTCTCTTCATTCATAACAATAAATATAAAGTTTAATTCAAATCAACTATTTTTTATATATTTTAAGGTGTTGGGAGTGTATAATTTAAATGCAATAGAAGTATTTAATATTAAGGATTTTTTTTTTTAAATTGTAATTTTAAAAATGAAAAAAATAGAAATTTTAATAATAAAAAATTGTAAATTTGGTCAAATATTACAAGTGTAGAGTAAATATTTTAGGTGTAGTCTAAATATTCTATGTTTTGAACATTTTTCGATCATATTTTGGTCTTATTTTGTTTGAAGTCTACTTGGAAATCTTTAGAAAATATTAGAATCACATATATTAGTGATGAAAATTGCATAATTTGAGTGCCATGAGGGTGTATTTTGGTCTTATTTTGTTTGAAGTCTACTTGGAAATCTTTAGAAAATATTAGAATCACATATATTAGTGATGAAAATTGCATAATTTGAGTGCCATGAGGGTGTTGGAGGGTGCTCAATATATTTATGGATTAAAAAATAAAACATAAACACTTCCAAATTTGGATTTTACAAAAAAAAAATTACCGGATTCCGACCAAAACCCATTGTAAAATCTAAAACTTAGAATAATTAGACTACTCCAATATTATATAGTTAGAGTTTAAAGAGATCAATTCAAATTATATTAAATTTAGACTACTTCTATATCAAATCTCTTTTTAACACACAATATAATTTTTCCTAATACATAGTATTTTTTGAAACATAAACTATTATATTAAGAGGCAGTGGTATAACCACTATAAAAAAGATCACAGAGTTCAGACGCCCTTGAGGTAGCAGCAATTCCAAAATCCCTTATGGAAGCGGAAAAACTCAATGCCCTTATGGAAGCGGCAAACAAAATTCATAAAACAACCTAAACAATTTGAGTTTTCAAAATGCTCCCAGAGAGTTTTAACATAGTAGAAGCAAACAAGACAACTATAGTAAGCAAATAGATCCGAAAGCAGGAAATACATGATTTAACTAGCACTTTTGCCTTGACGTGAGGAGCAGCCAGAGTGGACCTCCACTTCCAGCTTCATCACTTTCAGCTCCAGCTTTTCAACCTTAATTTCCAGTTTAGCCAAAAACATGATAAACACTTGTTCAGTTTTCTGGATCCCGAGTTCAAATTCCTTTCTTAATTGGATCATGTCTTAGTCCACATTCTCAAGACGTCGTCCACCCTTCGTGTCCATACGATGCAGGAGGCGATTCATTCTTTTCAACTTATTCTTAATGTCCCGGATGTCATCTTCGATGTGCAGAGTGAGCGGGGAGGAAGCAGAGGATTCGGAAGGGGAGTCCATGGATACGAAGAAGAGAAGAGAGATAGCCGGATCCGCAATAGCAGCAATCTTGCAAATAAGCCAACGATAATGGAGAGGCAACCATCTGCCACCTTGTATAGAGCTAGGGTTATCGAGCTACATCATTCCAAGTGATGCAGGAATACGGGAGATCTCCAGAATTACAGGGCTAAGAGCATACATAATCAAGGTGATGGAGGATGGATTAGACAATGAGCAGGGCCGGACGTACCACCACCCAACTTCATTAAATCCAACTCGTGGCGCATGCCGTCCACCACGTGTTAGCCCAGAAAACCAACGTGTGTATGGGACATGCCTTGAGGGGTTGGATGGACCACGTGAAGGGCCACAACATGGGTCCCAACAGTCTTATGATCTTGGTCTTGAAGGCAGCGGGGGCTAACAACTTTAGGGAATATAACAACTATTCTTGTAGTTATTCAGCTCGAGAATACCTTGATCCAGAGAAGAGGCATGATTTGCTGCTAAGTCGGCAAGATTGTTATTTTTCCTGAGAACATGGAAAGCTTCGATTATTTTGAAGGAGGATTTGAAACTTTGGATCTTCTTAATTAGCTTTCATATCTTCAGATCCTCGGGGGGACTGCTTGTGTTGAGTGCTTGAATAACAAGTCTAGAATCGCCAATCACCACGATGTCACTGATGCCTTGAGCTTTGGCAAGGTGGAGACCTTGCCAGAGGGCCCAAAGCCTCGGCCATATTATTTGATTCGAGTCCAAGTCCCCCTGAATAGGAAAATTCCTGCTTTCCATTGAAGGCAAAAAGAACCCCACCCCCCGCCTCCCCATAATACATAATATTACTATATATTTTTTAAAAGTATCATATTATTTTAAAATCAACATATAAACATTACTCAACATAATTATCAAATTGTTTTGTATTACTATATATTTTTTAAAAGTATGGTATTATTTTAAATTCAACATGTAAACATTACCAACAACATAGTTTTATTGAATTGAATTGTTATTTTTAATAAAATAACAAATAACAAAATCTTTATCAAAATAAATTGTTAAAGATCTAGTAGTTATTATTTTCAATAAGATAACAAAACAAATTATGAATTCTTAATTCAAAATAAATGTTAAAACTCATACTTGAATAACAACTTTTTTTTATTTTATTTTAAAAATAAAAACACAAATAAGTTATATAGTTTTAAGATAGTAAAAATCTGCATTAAATATACAACATATACACATGAACATGGACACATTCACAAGCTTTGCGAGATGCATGTTTTTTTATTACCTCTAAATCTAGGGAGTGGCATAATGATGGAAAGCTTGGTGATGGGTTTGTAATTAATGTTTTAATACTTAATTTTATTAATATTAATAATATAATATTTTTAAATTTAATTATATAATTAATAAATATTTAAGTTAATATTTGTATAGTTATAAATAAAGTGGTTGGTCAATGTTTATAGACATAATTAACTATTTAATTTTGTAAAGATAATTGGCTATTAAACAAAGGCTAAAATATATAATTTTATATACATTATTCATACTAGATTAGTAAAGTTAATATAAACACAAAACAAATATTATTTAATAAACAAAAAACAAAAACTTATTTGAAAAAACAAAAACAATACTTGAAAAAACAATAACAAATTGTTACCTTTTTTAACTACCCTCTAACTAAAACTTATTTAAATCTTAATCAATATACATTTAAATATAACAAAATACTATTACCATAAAATAAATCTCTATTTTACACTTATTACACTTAAATTAATCTCATTGATCCGCTCAAACAAGTATAAAATATAAAATAATATTTAAATACCTATCTAATAACTAACTTATTCATTCAATACAGATGAATCAATCCCATACATAACCTAATTAACATATTCCAACAAACTCATCAACTTAGTCAACATAATCAACCTTACCAACCTAATCATTACATAAATCCATCCCTACATTCATTCATCTGACAACTTTTGTTTTTTTTTCCACGTTAAGGGCACTCAACAAAGATGGATTATCAAATCTAACAAAATTCAAAGAAAAAGATCCCATTTTTGGAAAAATCCGAGACTAGGCTTTAGAGGACAAAGATCCTACGTGGATAATGTGTAACGTTTTGGGTCAGTCCATAAAGAAAAAAACTATAATATAATTCATGTTTTGACTAAATTAAATGTTATTTATTTATTTCTCTAATGAAAAATATAAATAAACTATCATAAAAGTTTTATAAGTAATTAAATGTTAATTATTTATTTATATAATAAAAATCATAAATTTAAATAATAATAAAAAACGATTTCACCAACTCTTTTATTCCGGGATTCCACAAAAATAACAGGAAACAAACAAAAAAACAAAAGTTTAATCAACTCCGATAAAATATTATTAGTCCTCTAAATCCAATCAACCCACTCTCTCTATTCATCAACAATATATACATAGTCATCCGAATCAACCAAGCACATGACGGACCCCACATTCCATTCATAAAATAAGTTTAGGATGACACTAGTCATCGGACTTGGATAAAATATTAATTTTTTATATGAAATGTAGGTTGGGTGGTTGGGAAGAATGATTGTTACCCTCTCTACCCAAATTCTTGTAAGCGACATGATGCTCTTGTTTCAGCCTCTATGTAATGATTAAATGGATTATGTAATTTGGTCATTCCTTATTCTTCTGAAGAAACAGGAATCGGCATATTTACAAGCGAAAAAACATTATTTTTATATTATTTTTAGGAGTCATCCGACTCAAATAAAAACATTATGTTTTTACATGTTCATTAAATGTAGCTTGGGAGGAATGATTGTTACCCTCCCTATTCAAGTTATTGTAAGTCGCATGATGCTCTTGTTTGAGCCTTTATGTAATGATTGAATGGATTATGTAATTTGGCCATACCTTGATTCTTTGGAATAACAGAAATTGGCATATTTCCAAGGGAAAAAAAAAACATTAGTTCTTTACATTAACAATGAATTTTTAAATTCATTTTCCTGGATATTAAAAAAAACAGTTTCCAATTTTCTGTAACAGGTTTGCACTACCTATCAAAATTAACACTTGGATCTGATTATGGAGGATACACTTCCGAGTTTTATTTCTATTTTAATGGTGTTATCCAGTTATATTTTAAAGGTGTAATTTAAAAATTCGATGATTCACGTTGGAATGGTGGATATTTTGTGGACTATTTTGGATAAATTCAATAAGAATTTTTTACTGTCAAGTTTTGGAATTTTGGATAAAAATACTGAATTTATTTCTACCTTTAAAATAATGATTAAAATAGTTTAATTCTAATTTTGCAAAATAAAAAATACTCAATGACAATTTGTAGACAACTTCTATTTTAAACCATAAAATTACAAATTGATTTTAGAAATAAAGTTTCACCTATTTTGTAACTATATATCATTTAATAATTTTCTCATTCAAAATTTAAAATAACCAATATTTCAGTATGTTTGTGTCTAATTCATAGGCTTAAGAAACACAGCAATGTGCTATATATGAAGCATTGGCTGAATATAACACACCCACAACAATATAAGGCGACCAATTGTTTTCATTTAGCTTTGTAATGAAAGTTGGATAGGTAAGCTGCGTTTTGATTTCAATGGCAATCTAAAGATACATGTGAGAATTTATTTTTCATGCTATTGATTAGAAACATTAAAATAGATATATATTATTGATTAGAAACATTAAAATAGTTATATGTTGTTGAAATGTATATTATTATCATAATGATTTAATTTGTAGTGAATGAATCATAAGTTACAAGACAAGTACTGTTATTTTTTATTTGTTTTTTAGTTAAAAGGATTGCTTATTATTATTTTTCATTATCTATGCATAAGTTATTGGACCAGTTATATATATATATATATATATATATATAATTGTTTATTTTAATTGAAATGATTTTTAGATGATACACTTGTTTTATCCTTCCCGATACAGAAAACTATACTTGCTACTCTACACCAAATTCTGATATTTTAATTGAAATGATTTTTAGATGATACACTTGTTTTATCCTTCCCGATACAGAACACTATACTTGCTACTCTACACCAAATTCTGAGATATAATCACTTAATAAAAAAAAACCCTTAATATATCTTACTTATGCAATTTATACATGTCAATTATAAAATTAACTCAACATAAATAATATAAATAATATTGATAATATTGAGTATTATAGAATTACTCTTAACATAAATAATGTATACTCAATACCAGTTTTACCTCCCATTATTTTTATCCTCACATGTTATCTTACAATCTAGCCTTAATGCAAGGACAACCAGTCTCTTCAAACTTATCAGCATTTCTTCTCAGTTGCTGGGCCTTTGCTTTTTTTTTCAGATGGAAAGATCCACGGGAAACCCAGCAATACTTCCCCACATTCGTGGATGGTAGAGGTGGTAAACTATCGGCCATCCTAGCAGAAGGCCTAACCCTAGAGGACTCAAGGCTCGAACCCGTGACCTCCCCCGAACCAATTGAGCTAACCCTTGGGGCTTCTGGGCCTCTGCTTTATAAAAATAGAAAAACAAAATAACTGCACAAGAGGATAGCTCCTAGCTTTTTGGGTTTTTTCAAAGGTTTTATTTTTTTTGTTAAAACATATGTTTTCTTGTTCGGTTATGATATGTGGTATAAATTGTATGTTTTCCAAAAAATCCCAACTTCTTGAAACATGATATTCTGATGCCTGGCATTTTTGGACAAATGGTTCCACCGACCTAAACAGTCCAAACAAACATCATACCTAATATTTTTTATACTTTTAATATAACTATTACCAATAGCTTTACAGAAACATATTATGAAAACACAGCGCGATGCCATTAATATTCCTCTGAAATCTATTCCCTCTCTGTGATCTCATGTGCTGCGCTGGTTATCTATAATTGTGTCATCTTTTTCTTCGTAGGTTTCACTTTTGCTTTGTTTTTCTATTAATGTGCAGGCTTTAAATTAGCATCTTCTGATATTGTTTTCATAAGATTTGCTTTGCAAGTGAACTTCGAGGGCACTTTAACAGTCTTTTCAGAAGATTTCGGTTCCAATATTAAGACACCCAATCCCTATAGATTTGAAGTTCCCAACGCTCGATGCAATCGATAAAACTAAAGAGTATATATTCAAAAACACATCAGCTTATCGTATCTCAACAATTATGAAGCGAATATTTAGATCAAAATTTATTGCATTTCCACACCTAATATCATCTTAAATTTTATCCAAAACATTACTTATATGTCATTTCTTATATTTATTTTACTTAATGGAATTCATGAATATGGAGAACTCTCATGTACCAAATCTCCCTGTACTAGTTTAATACCCTTAAGCAGGAGTAGATATAGCATATACTATTGGAGACCCACCAGTCAAAGGTGATCCACCTAATAAGTCAATCCAGTAGCAGCCGTTGATTCTGACCTTTATTATGCTGTTCATGTTGCATGAAGCGTATATTTAGACGGTCAATGAAGCAACAGTATATCCAGCACCCCTTTAGACTGCTCAGTTGGTTGGATCATCGAATCGCTCCGTGCCTATTTATTACTGCTAGAACTTATTAATCAGATTATGAATAGGGTGGAGGTAAACACTTACAACCTTGACTATTAACCCCTTACTATGTTGTCTATTTACCTTTACTTACGTGCATGATATCTCCATCCTTTGCTCCGTACCTCTTTTTGTCGACCTGTTGAATCGACCTCCTAAGGTCTAGCGGGATAAATAGGCTTGTGCCCTTAAATCTCCTCGTACCAAATCCACAACAAGTTAGAAAAAAACGACTTTTATATCTTAACTTCAATGAAGGTTAAGCAATTACATTCCTTACATTCCCTTTATAGATTGAAATCTCCTCTTCATAATATCACATATTCTTTTTATGCATTTTAGATTGATGGAGACTACTTATTATTTGTGTTAGTTTTTCTAGATCTTATTAGCTTACTTAGGATTTTTATCTGACATAAATATTTTCAAGTGGGAAACCATAAAGGAGAAAAACCCGCAAACTTCCTCATAATAGTACAATGACAAAGACTGTATCATAAGATGAACAAACTAGTAATAAGAAGTCTCTCTCTCTCTCTCTCTCTCATGCGAACTTGAGTGAGTGTGTGGTGTGTATAAATGAGGCAGGGTGCCTCCCTATTTATACCTTTCAAGTGACTAACCTATTACATGACTAGGGCCGACCTCTTACCCTAACAGGGCCGACTTCTCCTAGAGAGACACCAAAAATACATTACATGATGTTACAATGGGGACTATTGCCCTGACTTACAACGAAGGTTGTACCTCAAGGTTTATACACAATAATGACATCCCAAAATGAGGTAAACACATCTCCGATGGGGGTACAACAACATACAATGATAATATACATCAAAATATCTTCCGAAGTTAGAGATACATCAACACTCCCTTTTAACTACGAAAGTATTGTCTCTCTTCCATAGTCATTAGCACATCTGGTCCAGTCATCATGACAGAGTCATCATCATAGTTGCTGCCATCATCATCTTGTTATCGGTCATCGAATGGTACTATCTGTCATCGAAAGTTTCTATAGAGCCAACCCTTTTTTTCCATGCTAGGTGTAGGCCTAGAACTCATCTAGGTCTTCATCACATCTACGAGCAAGCCATCACGTAGGAACAATTTAGGACCTTTTTTACATTGCCATGGAAATAAACTGCGTCTCCTACCTTTATCTCATCGTATTCTGATAATATCTTTTGTCCTGCACAAAACAAAACAAGACACACATAGCACACATAGCACAATCCAGATGTAGACCACCCGCGTTCTATCCCCATAGGATTATGCCAGGATCTTTCACATCATCGAGACAACCTTCAACTTCCACTATGCGAGAATTGCCTAGGAGCACACCAAGTGCATTACGTCTCTCTACGGTCAACCTGTGTTCTACCAGCATTGGAGAATTGCCTAGGTGCACCTCAGGTTCCTTGTGACCTTATCATCTCTAACATGGGAACACACACACACACACACACATAAGTATTGATTATGACCGAACAACCTGCTACACTAGGGGTTTTACATTCCAGGTCAACCTCAAGGACTTATTACATCTGAATAATCTGCGTACCATGCCATGGCTCATATTTACATTCGGACAACCTATCTCAAGACTAATTATTTCTGAGTAACCTGTGTATCACTCTAGGACTTGTATTTACACTTAGACAACCTACATGATTGATTACGTCAGAGCAACCTACTACACCAGGGTCTTTTCTGCTTTGGCAGCCTGTCTCATTTCCCATGTGATATATCATGCATCTGCATCTTTTCATCTCTTGTTATTTCTAGCATAGAAACATATTAGGACTGATAACGTCCAAGGATAACCTGTCAACTTCGTCGAGACTTATTACATCCAAGGACAACCTACAATACTAATTACGTCTGAGAAACCTACGATCTTCGCTAGATTTTTATGCTCAGACAACCTGTCTCTCCAACTATGCTAGAACTCATCACTCCCTCTTTCAAGGGGTCTCATTCTGGATCACACCAAGTATTTCTTTGAAATACTTGAACTTCACTCTAGAGGCTTGGTCAACACATCAACTATCTCCTTGTTTGTTTCCACGTATTGGAGCTTCACTGCTCCTCTCTACACCATATACTTGACATAGTGAAACTTGATCTCTATGTGCTTTGACTTGTCATGGAACACATGGTTCTCCGAAAGCTTCACACAACTTTTATTGTTGCAGAAGATACAAGTCGCATCTAATTGGAGATCAAACAAATCAGACAGTAGCTTCTGCAACTACACTGCCGCGCAACTAGCCGAGCAAGCAACAACATAATCTGTCTCGGTTGTACTTAGCACCATGCAGGACTGCTTCCTGCTAAACTAGGAGATCATGTCATTTCCCAAACTGAAGCAAAAACCCATATTTCTCTTCACATCAGTGGCACTACCTGCCCAATTCAAATCAACATAACCATGTGGGTTAATATTCTGATTCACATCATACTTGAGCCCATTATCCATTGTACCCTTTAGTTACCTCAATACATGCTTTACATCTATCAAGCGAACATGTCTCAGATTCGTCAGGAATTGGCTCAGGGTGTTCACAGCAAAGCATATGTATGCTCTCATATTGTCAAATACATCAATGAGACAATCATCCGATGATACATCGTGGCATCAACCAACTTTGATGAAGCATCACACAGAAGCTTCAAGTTTGATGCCATAGGTGTTGCTATCGCCCTGCAGTCCAGCATTCTGAATCTCTTCAAAATATCCATTGTATACTTTCCTTGACAAAGGAAAATCCCATCTACAATCTGCCACACTTCCATGCCTAAGAAGTAATGCATCATCCCTAGGTATTTCATCTCGAACTCTGTATAAAGTCTCCTCCTTTCATCTTTAATGAGTTCATCCTCGCCCGTCAGGAACATGTCATCAACATATAGCACGAGAATCACTGGTTTTTCGCTTTCAACCTTGAAGTAAAGGTTGGAATCTTCTTTACTCTTGGTAAATCCTAGGCTCATCAGGAAGTTATCCATCCTCTCGTACCATGTCCTCGGTGCCTGTTTCAAACCATGCACACATGAGTCTACTTGTCATGTGTCTCGAATCCCAGTGGTTGTTCTACATATACTTCCTCCTCGACTACATCATTCAATAATGTTGCCTTGAAATTCATATGGTGTATCTTCCATTTCATAACTGTAGCCAATGCAAGTATGGACCTAATGGAAGTGTACCTTGCCACAGGTGCAAATGTATCCTCGTAGTATATGCCTTCTTTCTGTGAGAATCATTGTGCTACGAATCTTTCCTTGTATTTCTCAATGCTTCCATCGACAACATGATTGATCTTATAGATCCAATTGAAGTCACGACATACTTATTTTCTGGTCTCAGAACTATCTCCCAAACATCATTCTTCATGATCAAATGATACTCCTCGGTCATGGCATTCTTCCAATCTTTATTTTCTGCAGCCTCTTCATAGGTGGAAATTTCTTTGTCAATTATGTCACACAGCAGGGCCACATAGTTGTTGTAAGTATTTGGTCTTTTCCTTTCTCAATGCATTCCTTCTGGAGCACCGTACCTTTTGGCTTCTTGTATGAGCTCCCGTGCCCATGTTAGTTTTCTCTTGTGGGAGTCCTTCTCGAGAAATGTCTCTACCAGCTCTTGTGGTTCTTCCATGTCATGATCTTCATGGTCTTCTGGAATTGCTTCTCCAATTTCCATACCTCAGACTCTTGTTTCTACTGGTTCTTCAACCTCTTGAATAGGTATCCTCCTCGATCTGAAGTATGTCGAGTCTTCATCAAAGGTTACATATATGTTGATGTCAATCTTCTTGAATCCTAGGAAGTATATTCGGCAGGCCTTTGATGTATCATTATTTCCTACGAATATACCCTTCCTCCTAGAAGGATCGAGCTTGGTTCTCTTCTCCTTTGGGATATGTATGTACACCAGGCAACCAAATATTCTAAAATGGATGACTTCTGGTTTCAAGTACTTGATGAGGAGTACGATTCTGTACATACAAAACTGTCCTTGCTGATTCCACCCAAAGGTGCATAGGAATATCTTGGTCATGTAGCATTGCTTTCGCTGCTTCCATTATGGTTCAGTTCTTTCGTTCTGCAACCCAATTTTGATGAGAATTGTATGGAGTTCTCAACTCCCTCTTAATCCCAGACACTCTGCAGAGTTCCTTGAATTCTTCTAAGGTGAATTCTCTACCATTATCTGACCACAGAGTCTTGGTATTCCTTTTAGTTTGGTTCTCAACCAAGGCTTTATATTCCTTGAACTTATTGAATACTTCATTTTTCCCTTTTAAGAAATATATCCAAGTCTTACGTGAGAAATCATCTATAAAGGAAACATAGTACACATACCCACTTAATGAGCTAGAATACATGGGTCTGCAAATATCCGAGTGTACTATCTCCAATTATCCTTTAGCCTTGATTTCACCGTTGGGAAATGTCTTCTTTGCATTATTTCCTTGTGTACATCCTTTGCAAATTCCTTCATGCTTTGCCTATATCTCTAAAAGTCTGGAGACTACTTTTCTTGCCATCAATAGTGCTTTGTAGTGCACATGTGAAAGCCTTCAGTATCATAGTTCACTTGGTTCTATTGACTCATGAACCTATGCTTGTTCAGGTTGTCCCTTTAGCTGGTACAAACCTCCATCTTCTTCTCCAATCACTGTTGCATCATCCATTGTCTTTCCTTTAGGCCACATCAGAACTTGTCCATCGACAAATGCAACTCTCATTCCCTTTGATTCTTGTTTATTTATGTCAGCTCTCAAGAAAAAATGCTTAGTATTATACTTTTTAATATATATTGTTTTTTATTTTTTTGGCTTAGAGTGGAGTTCAATTTCACCAACCACCTCGCCTTTCTCGTTCTTTATTCTTATACTTTTTAATATATATTGTTTTTTATTTTTTTGGTTTAGAGTGGAGTTCAATTTCACCAATCACCTTGGATAGAAGATTCTTCTTCAACCCTAGAACATATAACACATCCTTCATCTTTAAATATTTCCTCGATTCTAGCTTGCATGAAGCTTATCCACTCCCTTTTTGGGGTATTGATAATCATCCCCAAGTTTCACCTTATGAGGCGACTCATGCTCAAACATATTGACGAATGATTCTTTGTATCTTGTCATGTGTTTAGATGCCCCACTATCCATAAGCTAATCATTGGTTCCATGCGGGATAGTGCCAGTACATGTTGAGATTAGCACATACTCTCCATTTGAATCATCCTTCTCTCTTCTAAATATTTTGTTTGTTGGTTCATCGTCTTCAACAACATGAACATGGTGTCTCTTTTTCCTAATGGGATAGTCTCTTGCAAAGTGTCCCTTTTCAACACAAGTATAGCATCGAACATTGGAAGTATCTCTCTTGATCTTATTTTGTTTCTTGTCCTTCTTATTGTTGTGATGATGGTTCTCCTTCTTCTGCTTATTCTTATAGTTCTTCCCGATGTGAACTGTGAGAGATTTATATTCATATGCTCCCATATTCTCTTCTGTTTTTACAAATCAAGCTTCTTCTTGTATGAATTCTTCTCGAAGTAGGCTAAAATAGATCAACTTCCTTCTTGCACAAATTCCTTGAATGAACGAGTCCCATGATCTAGGGAGACCATTCAAGGTAGTCATCATCAATTTCTCCTTCTTCGACATTCTCTTCAACTGCTTCAAGTTGTTCTTTGATTTGAGCAACCCTTGTGAAGTAGGACTGTATAGTCTCTGAGTTCCGTATCTTCACATTCTTCAACGGGTTCGTTAAATTCATCTTTCGGGTGATGTTCTTCCCTCAAAACATCTTTGTCAAATCATTAAATACTTCCTTTGGTGTCTTGAATGATGACACATGGGGGATGAGGTGATCCTTGATTGAATCTGCAATGATTCTCTTATATTTAACCAAGTTCTTCTTATGAGTAGCCTTAGCCTCATCTCCCTCTCGCTTTGGAACTTCTCCACCGATGTACAGATCCAAATCATTTTCTTCAAGGATCAAGGAGATTCTATACTTCCATGCTCAAAATTTATAAGCCCCTCCAATATTGTCCTCAAGCTGAGTATGGTGAGTCATTTTTTCAAATGAGAACCTCAAATGGAAATAGCAAATATTTAGATATTACTGATTTGAGGTGTATGACCTAGTTTCAGAGCTAGCTGACCTAGGGTTTGTCAAAGAAACCCTAATTTCCAAACTTAAAATTTGGGAATTCGGTTTGGACAGAAAGATGCACCTCCTTGAGGAAATTTTCTTGGCACGGTCCTTTTCTGAAGACTGAGGTGGGAAGCCTCCGAAACTTGATGCCTTAGTTTCTCCCGGCACTAGTGACATGGTCAAAATTGAAATTTCTTCAAATCTGAAACTGCTTCCACCAAAAGATGCGCCCTACTGAGGCGAGTTAGAATAACCCTCTGTTCTTGATGATCTCTGGAGATAAGACCTTGAACTATGAAACCCTAGTTTTTGTTGCTGCACAGTTCCTTCTTTCAGAGAGGCTCTAATACCATGTTAGATTTTATAGATCTTATTAGTTTAGTTAGGATCGTTATCTGAAAGAATACAAAGTATAACAATATGCATAAGAACATATACAAAAGACACAAATATTTTCACCAGGGAAACCATATAGGATAAAACCTCGCAAACTTCCTCATAATAGTACACTCACAAAGATGGTATCATAATATGAACAAACCCATTAATAACAAGTCTTCATTAGCTATCTATCTCTCCTCCTTCTCTCTATCTCTCTCATGCAAACTTGAGTGAGTGTGTGGTGTGTATAAATGAGGGAGGGTGCCTCCCTATTTATACCTTTCAAGTGACTAACTTGTTACATTACTGCGGCCGACCTATTAGCCTAACAGGGTCAGCTTCTCCTAGAGAGACTCCAAAATACATTACATGATGTTACACTAGGGACTATTTCCCCGACTTACAATAGAGGTTGTACCTTAAGGTATATACACAATAATGACATCCCGAAAAGAGGAAAACACATCTCCGATGGGGGTACAACAAGATACAATGATAATATACATCATAATATCTTCCGAAGTTACAAATACATGAACAATATGTACAAGAAGGTTTGCACATATATATCAAAAACTATATATTTCACCAACCCTGGTCATGCAAACAAAACCTATGAGGATTAACATCAATATTCCAGATCAGTCATGGTATTTTAGGTCATATTGAGTCATTTTCTTACTCATATGATGAATAATGATCACCAAACCCATAATAAAAGTTTGATCTAACCGTTCTCGAACCACTACATTGTACACATCTTTAGACAACAACACGTCCGACATTGGATATTTACACTTGACCTGCAGAAATTCGTAATACCATTTAGTATTAATATTTTCACAAACATATATATGGTGAACAATGATAACAAAGCACAAAGTATGGATGAAGCTCCGTGGGGTAGCTCAGTTGTTTGGAGCTTCAGGGACCAAGTCGTCACTATGTCAACTTCGAAGGTTCAATTCTATGGGACCTTCAGGATTAGGCACCCAAGTTTGGTGCCTAGGATAAGCTCTAAAATATCCTAATAGGGTGCCCCTTCGAGTGGGCCCCTTGGATTGCTTCTCCGTGGATGTAGCCACAAGATCATCCAAGGTGAACCACACTTGGAAAAAAAACAAACAAAGTAGGGATGAATGAAATACCTCTACAACTATAGTCTTAGCGTCACTATAAATTGTACAATAATGGTCAATGTAACATCCTTCGATTTTATAATCAAAGTGCTCCTTTCGTTTATTGGAGCTAAGGAAAACCTCTATAACAACCTTTCTATTAAATATGAAGGACTTTATGAGTCTGAAAATGGGCTTAAGTCCATATTTATCTCCAGCTAAACTAGCTCAAGCATTGTACATGATATTAAAAGTCCCATTAAGATGTACTATTTCCTCCTGATTCTAGTGATAAATATGTTCTCCCAAATATTCTTGAAGACTCGCTTGTCCTTGGAGCATGTTAACAATTGCAAAGTTACCCTTTGAAGTAGAACAAAAATGGTATGTGAGAATTAATTTTCTAATGATAGTGTATCCTTTCTACTTATTTATGTTATTAAAAAGAATCTGAGAGGGAGGTGTCAAGTTCAATAGATTTCTCACACCACATTGAAAAATTTATTCTAGTATGGAAGAGGTCCATGAGGAATCACAAATGGATGGAAGTTGTTTTTCTACTTAGCCAACAAATAGCAAAGACTTGGAGAGCTTTTGCATTGTTGTAGAGAAAATTTGTCATCCATATGAGAATGAGGAACAAGGCTTCCATCAAAGTTTGATGTTCAGGTCCTAGCTCAAATTCACAAAGAGGAAATAGTCTCAAGAAGGTTTATCCAAAAGAAATCATTTTTTTTTTGTAAAAGTAATTTTCTTCTCTTCTACCGCTAATCAAAATTTTCTCTTGCATAATTTTGTTATGATCCTATAGGTGATTGTCTCAAGTATTCAAGGAATCCAAACCTTTGCACTATTCGTACATTGTGTGTATGGATTTCAATCTTTTGTTAAGACATAACTTTCCATGCTACATTCCTTTGGACAACCAAAAGTGTGAATGAGGTTCAAATATACATCAAATTCTCTCATAGTTTCATTGGAAGTTTCATTTTACCTAATCAAAATGGTTTTCACTTAGTAAATTAGGCATCATGTATATAAATAAGTTCTATGTTGAGCACCTAGTTCTATAATGAGATTATTGGGCATGGCGTAAGTTCATCCTTTGTGAATGGCCCAATTTTAATCTTGACTGGAGGATCATTTAATCTCATACATTGGTGGAGGGGGAGGCCATATGGTAAGGATACTGTTCAGGTTGATGTTATGGAACAATGGTGTGATGGATCAAACAATTGTACGTTTTTTTATCATTTATTTTTTGTTCACATCTATAGAAATTACAAAAAGCTAGCTGACCACTTATACAAAAGAATTGTTGGTGCACTGGAGGGAATCCTATTTTTTGAAGAGTATGATGAATTTTTTCAAAGTCTCTGGAGGCTCCTTAAAAGTTTATTAGCATATTTTTCTATTAATTCTTTGCTTTAACATGACAGTTAATTTTTTGAAGAGTATGATGAATTTTTTCAAAGTCTCTAGAGACTCCTTAAAAGTCTATTAGCATATTTTTCTATTGAGTTTTTGCTTCAACATGACAATTGTAACTATTGTATCAATGTGGATTTGGGTAATTGTAACTATTGTATCAATGTGGATTTGGTTACTCAATATTACATTTTGTATGTACTGAGGTTGGTGATAGGAGGTGAAAAACATATTTTGTTCATATGAGTAGTCTATATTTTTATATCCATGTAAAGATGACAATCTAGAGAATACATGTTCCATATGGTTAAAGAACCTTTTGTAAAGTTATTATAACCTTGGTTTTTTTTTGTTTGTTATATATGAAAGCATTAGTTTAAAGTTTAAACATACTAAAATGTGGATGTTTTCACTTAATTGGCGTATTACCCAATCATGCTTCACTTGTGGCAGCTATAGATATAGGAGTTATGAAAATACGTCTCAATGGACGGTGGTCCACTATGGCTTTGATGGGTGGTTTCGCCAAGATAGACAATGATAAAATAACCGTATTGGTAAATAATGCAGAGAGAGATGTTGACATCAATCCCCAAGAAGCTCAGGAAACTTTTCGAATAGCTAAAGCTGACTTAGCTCGAGCCGAAGGCAAAAGACAAGCAATTGAGGCTGATGTAGCTCTGAAAAGAGCTAGAACACGATTAGAGGCTATCAATGCTAGCCCCCCCCGTCTCTAATTAAAATTTTTTATAATGATCTGAAAATGGATTCAATGTTCCGTCTCGATCCAAACAAGTGGAGTAAAACTTATTAGATCCATCGACTCTTCAATGGTATCTAATAAGTTTACCTACTATTGGATTTGAACCAATGACTCTCGTCGTATGAAAGCAATACTCTAACCACTGAGTTAAGTGGGTCATTTATTCTCATAGGTAGAGTTGGACTCTATAAACAATTCTAAATGGAATTCAACGTATAGACAATGTGTCTCTGACACAGATCGAACTTATTGGGACGTATTAGATCATAGTATCGGATCATGAAATATCTACCTTGACAGAAAGTGATCCATCTGGTTAGTATAGTAGTGTATCACCAAGACTGGCAAGGAAGGGCTATAGCTCAGCAAGGTAGAGCACCTCGTTTACACGTGCGCCAATGGTTTTCGGGAGAGTTTATCGATTCGTCCGATCCACGAAATAGATTCTATGTGAAATAGTCTTACTCTATCAATTTGTTTCTCTGGGGAACAATAGCATGACAAAGATGAAGTTCGATCCGATTCGAATTACGAATCTAATTGATATGGTCAATCCTAGCTCCGTTCAATGCCAGGCATAATGAGTATAATACGGGGACCTCAAAATATATTCTTTTCTCTCTATGAACTTTTAGGTGTATGAAGTGTCATATTTTACTTTTTAAACGATAGAGGAGACTCTATTTGAGTCAATCTATGCCCGAGCAAGGAAGACCTACGTCAAGGAAACCTTTTGAATAACTTTGGGATTGCTTCCGAAGGGTAAGAATTTGGAGCA